>PVHY01006894.1:56456-71271 GCA_004024945.1 Uropsilus gracilis | reverse complement strand
GAACCGCAGGCTCTCGTTGCCCGGGGTACCACAGACTCAAGCAATCCCCAGTCTCAGCTTCCCAGGTAGCTGGGATTACAGGTGTGCACCACCACGCCCAGCTATTTTTTTTGGAACTAGGTTTCGCTATGGGCCCCAGGCGGCACTCAAACTGTGATCCCTAGCCCCGGCCGCTTCATAGGCTGAAGCTTACAGGCACAAGCCACCGTGCCCGGCCTTGAAATAGGTAAGATGTTAACATGTAATTCTCAGGACTTCCCCAAAGAAAAACTTAAAAAAAAAGGGGAAAAAAAAAAAAAAACAGAAAAAGGAGGAAATTAAAATGGCATTTAGAAAATATTTAACACCAAAAAAGCCAGTAATGGAGAAAAAGAACAAAAGGTACCCCAGAGAAGGTTACTGTCTCCATAGTAATCTCAAAAACAAATCTAGTTCATGCCCTCCTTTTCTGCTTTATTATCCTTCCTTATAATCATGATTGTTTCTCTACCCACTACATCTAAGCTCCATGAAGTCAGCTTTGTTTATACCTTTATCCCCAAATACTTGCACACCTATCAATTAAGCACTCAATAGTCAATGAATGAACAAACAAATGAATAAATTAGTAGAACTAAACCTCCTAAGAAATGTCTATCCAGCCGGGCACGGTGGCTTGTGCCTGTAAGCTTCAGCCTATAAAGCGGCTGGGGCTAGGGATTGCGGTTCGAGTCCCGCCTGGGGCCCACAGCAAGACCTAGTTCCAAAAAAAAAAATAGCTCGGCATGGTGGTGCGCGCCTGTAATCCCAGCTACCTGGGAAGCTGAGGCTGGGGATTGCTTGAGTCTGTGGTACCCCAGGCAACGAGAGCCTGCGGTTCCATGGGCAAAAATAGCGTGAGACCTAGTCTCAAAAAAAAAAAAAAGAAATGTCTATCCAATTTAAGAGCAACCTAAGAGAAGATAGCGTGCATATACACAATTTGTAAAGCTGGTATCAGGAGTATAAAGAACTCCCCATCTGATAGGTTTCTATTTTCTCTGTTAAGTAGGAGGTAATGCATCTGCTGAGTTAGAGGAGGAGGTGGTAGGTTTAAAGATTTACAGGGTACCTAACTGCCTTGCATATTTGTGCTGAAATTAATATCTAATTCAGATTCAAATTCTAATAGATTTGAGTGGTCATTACTACCTTAAATCAAGTGATCTCATGTAAAAGTGTCCACCAAAATTTAATGCATTCTTAGAACTTAAAGTGTTCAAGCTTTAGATGACTTGATTTAAAATATTAATATGGGGTCGGTACGCTCATGATCCAACTGTTTCTGATTCGGTGAGTCCAGGTTTTAAATAATTCCTGTTTGGTTTCTACATAACTTTATTACCTTCAAAGATTTTAAAAATCACATCCTGTTCAGCTATTTTTGATGGGGTCGATATGCAGTTTTACAAGTGTTTCCACGTTTTTCAGTTTTGTTTGGGATTTTTTAACTTATGAGTTTTGTCAGTAAAAAATTTTAGAGTGGAATAGATTTCAGCATAGTTAGTTAATAAATTTCAGCATAATTCTGGAACAGTGGAGAAAGGAGAATCTCTAACAAATGGTTAGAGCTAACTGTTAACAGAAAAGCCACATAATATTAAGTTGGACAAAAATAAAATGAAAATGTAGAAATAAGATCTGAAACAGTAAGCCAATAGATACCGCAAAACATTAGTTAACTGGCTTACACCTTTCATGATAGTGATAGAAATCTTTGGATTTCAATCACTGTAGTTAAGGAAAATAAAAGCAAAAATAAAAGTTGGGATTACTTCAATTTAAAAGGCATTTTATTCAGCAAAAGGAAATTTAAATAGATCAAAATAATATCCTACTAAAAGGAAGAAAATATATGTCACACCAAGGGTTAAAACCCAAGCTATATAAAAAACTTCCACAACTTAACAACTTACAAATAACAAAAGAGCATCAAATCTGAACAGACAATTCACCAAAGGAGAGATCTGGAAAATCAAAGATATCAGGGGAAAATTCAATTTCATCTTTAAAGGGAGAAGCAGGTCAGTAACACATGCTCTCATACCTTAAAAAAAAAAAAAAAAACACAAAACACACACACACACACACACACCCCAAAAACTACTACGGATGTGGAGAAAAAGCAACCCTATTATATTGTTGGTGGGCATGTAAATTGATCCAGCCATTTTTGAAAATGATCTGGATTTACCTTAAAAAACTAAAATCAGAAATACCATACTGCCACACAATTCACGCATCTATCTAAAGAAAGTGAAAACATCAACTCAAATATTATAAACTCTACAATGATTATTGTAGTATTATTTATAATAGGCTGGACATGGAAGCAATTTAAGTCTCCACTGGTAAGAGTCCTAAATTAGGAAGATGTGGTGTTCCTATACAGTGGAATACTACTCAACATTAAGGAATGATAAAATGTCATTTACAGCAAAATGGAAGAAGTTTAAGAGAATTGTGTGTAATAAAGGATGTACTAATAACAAAGACAAAGTGGATGTTAAATAGCAGACATTTCAACAAATAATTACAATAAACTAGCAGATGCTAATAAAGGAAATGAGGTTTCTGAGGTTAAGATGGAAGAGGGGGAAAAAAAGCATTAAACTCAGATTTTGAAAAGAACATCATACCAGATGAAAAGAATCTACAGTCTGCCAAAAGTACTAAATTTATCAATTTTGTTAACTAAGTCATTTATAACAAATGAACTGAATGCACAGATAAGCAAGCTGTGGTATCTGCATACATTATTCGGCCTTGAATAAGAAGAAATTCCTATCACATGCTACAAAATGGGGTAATCTTGAAGATACAATGCTAAGTGAAACAAAACAGTCACAAAGAGACAAATACTAATGATCCCACTTGTAAGATGTACAGTAGTCAAATTCATAGATCAATAAAGTAAAATAGTGGTTGCTAGGGACCAGGGAAGAGGGAGTTGGGTACTTCCTGTTTAATGAGGAGTGCTTCAGTTTTAGACCTCTGGAAATGGGTAGTGGTGAAGGTTGTACAATATGAATGTAGTTAATACCTGTGTGTTTAAAAACTTTTTACGTGGTAAAATTTAGGTGTGTTTTACTACAATTTTAAAAAAAATAAGGAAATACAAGTCAGTTAAAAGAGTTTAATGTATACTACAGGGCAGCATAAATGACACTGTTACTTTGGGAAAATTTTTCCTATAGAAATTAAATTTAAATAAAAAAATATTTGTATTAGATGACTTTTTTGATTTGTTTCTATCAGCAAACAGGAAACTAATGGTTTGAAATATCTATTGGCTTAGAAAAAAGGAATTTGTTTTTTAAAACCTAGGGTTTAATGACAGTAGAAAGAGTAAAAACAACAAGGCAGAACACAAAAATACTATAAACTGAAGAGCTGAAGAAAACCAGACTAAAAAGTTCAGCAGAGACAGATTATTACTCTCCAGGTAAGGCCTAACAAAATACAGCACAAGAATGATAAACTTTATACAGCTAAAACTGTAAAAAATTGCACAAAGGTGAACATCTAAGACCAATACTGATAGGGGGGTTGTGTTGAAATTGGGGGGGCTGTGGCCCCCAGTACTGGTGGTGCTGCCTTAGAATAGCAGATATTGTTCATTGGTAGGTGCAGACTTGGAGAAGGGAAGTTAAGCCTTCATGAGAGAAGAGATTGAGATTAGGGAGAAAACTGAGAAAAGAAACCCATGTAGAGGAGAGAGTAGAGACAAAGAGCAGAGGAGCAGCAGGAGCTGTCAGCTGCAATGGGGGAGCAGGCAGGGCACAGGCCGTAGCCTGGGCCCAGGCTGAGAAGCCCAGGGAAGCATGTTGGAGAAACCTGTGGCTTGTGTAATTTGACTTGGAAATTTGGTATTCGAGAACTTGGTTTAACTTTGAAACTGCAAAGCTTAGAAACTGTCTGGAGACCTGAAGTGACTTGTACTGCTGTTTTCATTGTGACATGTCTGAAATGGTTGTTGCTGTTTTATCGGGTGAGTCTTGTTGGTTTTCATGCCATTAGAGTTGGAGTTGAAAGAATGACGGAGCTGTGCCTTTTGGAGAATTGATGATGCCATTCTGGTTATTCCTCATTGGAATTCAATCTCCTGCTTTTGAAGAAGGATCAACAGTGCCATTTTGACTTCTTCATCTGGTTTGAAGGTGGGGCAGGTGCCATTTTGAAGAAACACATGGCTGAAGACCAGGTGTAGGCTTATGGACTAGAGACTGGACTAGTGGGTAAGATTACCAAAGGGGTTCCTTGTATCCTCAGTGACTTTTGCCTTGCCTCTTAACGAGTAAATCTGTTTTTGCCTCCTCTTAAGGTTTATGTGGTTTTGCTACTGCTTGCGAGCGGGCTGGGACAAATCTGGTGCATGGCTGGCTTTAATGGCCCACTGCTCCCCCTTTGTAAGTTCAGTTAAGCACCCCATTTTGCCTGTTTTCCCAACCAATTTCAATACAGGAAATTCTACCCTAGAGATCTCAGAGAATCTCATGTTCAGAAAATCAACTTATATAAACAAATACAAATTTGAGAAAACAAACCTATGGGAAGCTAAAACACATTAAAAGTAACTTTAACGATTAAAAAAAAAAAAGCAGGCCATTCTAAAGAATGGAAATGAAGATGACTTTTAACAGGGCAAACCTCATAGCTACCATTCCCTCTTATACCATCCCTCTTAAATATAAACAAATAGACAATATTTATCAACATTGCTTGACATAAGAGGCAAAAGAAAAAAGCATTCAGAGAAAACTGACAATTCAGAAAAAAATAACAAACAATAAAAACGGTACTATACTAAATATAAAAAAGCTAAACACAAATGCCAGTTTTAACAAAATTCAGACAAGATGCTTTTACAAACTTAAGATAACAAGATTAGAAAACACAGTTAAAATATCTCTCAAAACACAGAAAATACCTCCAAAATCTAAAAAGAGAGTCAGGAGAAGAGGAAAAATTAGATCAGCAGATCCATTATCATTTGAACAAGATAAGTACTGTAAGGACCTGGGACTACAATAATGCTTATCAAATTAGTATAGTCACTGTTTTAGAGAGTGGTTTGACATGACTAGAGACATTTCTAATTGTCCAAATAATTAATGTTATATTGGCACTGATACACAGTACAGTTCAACACCAAAAACCTACCAGTTAGAAGGTAACTCCATTAACATAACTGATACACTGATAAAGCTAGAAAAAAGGAGTTACTTCCCCATTGCTTTAGAATTCTAAATTTCAAGATTAGAATTCATTGAAGGAGGGAGTAGGAAAAACAAAGTTTTTGTGATGTAAGCTGACTGACAAGACCCCTCCTGAGTGGGGTGTGGGGGTGGGAGGGAAGGAGGATATAGAGAGCTTAAGTGAAAGAAAGGAATTCAGCTATTTTGGAGGGTAAGGGTGTCAGCCTGAGGCTCATGGCCTTGGGCCAGGCCTGGCTGGTGAACTCATGGCCTTAACATGCATAAGCTGAGTATGTGTTGAAGGAGTTTGGAGATTTTAAGTTTGGGTTGGAGCTTGTCTTATTTACTTTGACTCAAATGCTTTTGGAGTAGTTGTGAGCCAGGCCTGAGTAAATGGACATTTTTGGTCCCTGTATCTTGGAGTCTTTCTACCGCCTACAGTCAAGAAAATGTCAAAGGAGAAAAAGAGGAACATCATGCCTTCAACTACATGTTTGGAGAAAGTTGGAACATGCCAAAGGAAGAAAAGAAGACTCAGAACAACTGGACATGTGGTGAAGTGTCCAGAGACTAAAGGGCAGTTTTGGACAATGGGTTTTCTTACATGTTAATCTTATAGTTCACGTTTAGGTAATGACTTTGTTTAGTAATAAAGTTTGTTCCCTTTATAAGTCTGGTCTGGCGTTTCGAAGTTCTTGCTTTGGCATCCCAGGTGGCTGCAGGTGGCAAAAAGAATCCAGTTTAGGCCGGGCATGGTGGCTTGTGCTTGTAAGCTTCAGTCTATGAAGTGGCCGGGGCTAGGGATCGCGGTTCAAGTCCCACCTGGGGCCCGTAGTGAGACCTAGTTCCAAAAAAATAGCTGGGCGTGGTGGTGTGTGCGCCTGTAGTCCCAGCTACCTGGGAAGCTGAGGCTGGGAACTGCTTGAGTCTGTGGTACCCCGGGCAACGAGAGCCTGTGGTTCCACGGGCAAAAATAGCGAGACCTAGTCTTAAAAAAAAAAAAAGAATCCAGTTTAAAGAGATTTGAAAGGGTTTTTTTTTCCCAGTCTAGGAGAGGCCTTGGGACAATAGGCAAGCTGCAGGTATTTGAATGGTACAAGTAGTTGAAGGTAACAACTAGTTGTGGTAGCTTAATGGTAATGAAGGTTCCTGCCTGGTTAGCATCACCTCACAATGTATTAGAGGCTTTCTCCTCATTTAGGAAAAGCTGGCAGAAAAAGGATTTTTTGTACAGAGAGTCTATCCCCCTCTCCCAACAACATACCTAAGGTCCACAGAGTCCTATACTGAGATATACTGGATTGTGAAGTAAAGGAATCCTCTCTCAGTGCCTGACATAATATGCATTTTTATGAAACTTAGTAACATCAGTATAAAAAACTATAAAATTTCAAATCATGAATACAAAAATCACCACAGCCTTTAATTTTTCAAAAACACTGAAAGTTTAAAGGCAAGAATATTACCCAAATATTGACTTATTTCTACTACCAATCAAGTATAAAAATGAAAGATATTTACTACCTATCTAATTTTGTCAAGAAAATATAGTATTTAAATGACGGATTAAGACAAGAAAACTGGGATACAGTTGAAAACAGGGAGGGAAGTGATCCAACCCTGATTAACAGGCATTAGTTTCAAAATAATAATATAGCAAACAGGAGAATATCAAATGGATGTTTCAGAATAACAATTCTACAACAATTTTAGATCAGAGCAAGGGACAGCTCTTGAAAACAAATTCTCCCCATCTACACAAGAGGCAGAACCAATTAACAATGCTAAGTTTGAGTTTGAAAGATTTGCAAGGCCTTTTGGGAAACCAAAAACTTCTTTTAAGGAGTCAAATAACTACAAGAAAAACTAAAAATGTACAGAAAGGGGGAATGTGTTCAGTTTATTTCTTGATTCACAAATTACAAATTCACAATAAAGTATAAAACTAACATTTAAGTAATTTTACTACTTAGGTAGGAATACGGTGATAATGATAGGGTGTGCTACCCCTCCCCCCAATGTCTCCTGTTTAAGATTGTAGATTTCAAGGGCAGATGCTAAAATGTGAGAATGACCTTAGTTGGAATTTCCCTTCAGGGAGATGCAGGGGGAGAAAGAAGTGAAATGGTCAAAGTGAAACAGATTTCCTGGAAGGTGGGAAATCAGGATATATAAAGGGTGTGCAAACAAAGAGAAGGATTGGAATTTTTCAGAGGCAATATGGAGACTGGATAGAGACATTCAATGGAGGAGAGATGGGAATCGGCCATCTTGTAAAGATGTGAGTCATGTGAGCTTGGCCATGTGGCCACCGGGGCTCTCAACCCTTGGCTGGCCCAGACTGGCAGCATGTGTGCTAGATGCAGTTGAGAAGTTTGCAGATTAGAACTCTATGTTAAGAGTTTGTTTTGCTGAGTTTGACTTGTGTCTGAACGAGGCCGTGCAAAAGTTAGGCCTGAGAAGAAAGTGAACTTTGCTGGTTCGGCACCATGGAGTTCCTGCTACCTGGAAGACAAGAACACAGCGTGGAAGACAAGGAGGAACAAGTCAAAGGAACATGCCTTCAAGTGTCTGGAGATGAACTCTGACAGGACATTGGTGAGATGATCAGGACTGAGAGACTGAGGATTTCTGGGCAATCTGGGAAAAGACTTTCGGACAATGCTGAGAAAGGTTTGGACAATGTTAAAGTAATCGCACAAGAGGGTGAAGTTTAAACTGTTTTCTAAGTTGTTTTTTTTTTCTGCAGTTTTTGGAGCTGAAAGCAGAGAGCAGCTGGCTGGCTTTTGCATATCAATGGTAAAGGTGTCAGTGTAAATGCTAATGAACAGAGTGTAGCCTGCTTTGTAGAGAGAAGCAGGCATAGGCGTGGCTACTTCAAGGTAAAGGCAATTGTAAATGGCCTGTTGGTAGCCTGCTTCATAGAGAGAAGCAGGCCTGTATGGTGTTTATGTCACCAAGTTAAAAAGTCTTCGTTATACCCTGTTTCAAAAATGTTAGGGGGCACCATCCCCCCCGGGTGTCAATGTCCCTATTTCAAAAACACATCTTAAGAGGTGTGATAAACTCTAACATAAATAAAAAGGTAATACATACTACCACCAAAGGCAAATAATAATTGTCAAATTAAGAAATGATAGTATTTCATAAATGTAACATTAGAAAGCTTTTTTAAAATGAGGTAATTTATGCATCTTGAAATAAAATACTTTAAACTAGGTATCAGCATATAGTTGTGATAATCATTAATTGCTAAAAATTTGTAAATGAAAGTACAGCCATTTGTTAAGTAACCTTGTAAAAAGAAGGAAGCAGGATAAATATGCGTAACAGGTGGGGATCTTAAAGGAGAAAACTTAGGGGCGGGGGTGTCTGCATTCCTCAGATGGGAGTAATTTACCCCAAATGGCTGTCAGATGTTAAGGTAACCATGATGTAAATTACCCCAATTCTGTACAAGGTCATGTAAACTGACATATCAATAGGGAGGGACCCACTCTCTCTAAAGTACTACCACTGTGTTGGTGGGTGTTCAGTTGGACCCTAACTCCAGTTAGCCAAAAAGTCCCCATCGTGTCTTGTCCCACCCCCCTTTTAAATCACTTATGGTCTTGTGTCCTTTGTGGAGCTAAGAGGATTCTAAACACTAACAAAATGTCACTAAATGCTACCAAAATGTCCCATAGGGGCCAAACTGCCCCAGTTTAGTGTCAATGCAACATATATACAGAAAAAATTTTGAAAAGATAGAAGTGGTTGCTCCTAAAAGATTAAGACTTCCAAAAGGTCACTTTTTTCATATAAATGTTATTTCAATATTAAAAACTAAAATAAACAATTACAAAAAATAAAAGCATCTAAATACAATCATAAACTAAAATTTAAAACACCATAAATAAGTTCTTAGGTAACGGAAACTATTTGGTAGCTTTTAAAGTTACTAGTTAAAAAGATGGGGAAAAGATAAATTAATATGTAAACTTACTAAAATATGTAAACTTATAAAAATATATAAATTTACTAAACTTACTAACTTCAGGACTGTCAGGCTGGGATTTGAGTTCCTTGAACATCCATAAGCAGTAGGGTGGGCTGTTCTAATGTCTTACTGTTGGATTGGAAACCACCTGACTCAGTATACCACTTGTGTAGATTGACCACTTAGATACTTCAATTTTATAGTTACTATTTCACTGTCATTGTGGTTTTCATCATATCTTTACATATAAAAGACAAGAGGAAAAAGTGAAAGGGATGAGTTAACACAGTAAAGACTACCTGAGGAGATTAAAAAAAAAAAAAAATGCAGAGTGTAGGCTTTCTGTTTCCCTGAAAGGTCCTGGAGATGGCTTGTTCAAATGACAAAAGCAACAAAACCTTTTAAAAGAAAAATTAGATGAGAATGTGTTTCTCACAGATTCCATTTGATGAGGTACCTATTAAAAAAGTGAAATGAAACAAGTATCTCCTCAACTGCAGAAGTCTAGTAAAAATAATGACGCTGGCACTATCCTGTTAATCATTTTGCCTCCAAATAATAGTGTATCAGTAATACTGTGAGGAATCTGAGCTAACAACTTATCAACGGCAAAGAAACAGGTTTATTAGCGGTCCCAGAAACAACCTTAGTGTGATTAAAGTAGCCAGGATATTCCTGAAACCCTACAGGTCACATTATAGTCAAATTGAAAAAAATGCAAAATTGTGACCAAGAGCAAAAATCCAGAAAAGTTGATGAATGAGAAAGAATAAGAGCCAAATACAGTGGAAGTGAGAACTTCAGTTCAAGAAGGCACGTTGGCATCAAGAACAAGAACTGTTGCAAAAGCCATTCAACCTAGAGCAGAGAATTCACACCCTATTCTATTGAAATATTTTGTCTCAAGTTTGTGAAGTCAAGCAGTGTGACAGTGACAAGTCAAGCAGACAAACATTTCTTTACAGAAACAAATGGTGGGTTCACCTACAGTTCCATGTAGTTCAGGTCTGAGAGCCTGACATTTCAAAAGGGTGATACCACTCTCCTACTTATCAGCCAGAACTTTTAATCTCCAGACTTAGAAAACAATGTTATATACTTAATGTAATAAGAGGAATAAAATGAAAATATTATATCCAATTAGAAGGATTATATCCAATTAGTTTGGTTTGAACACACCAAAGTCATTCCTATGGGCGAGCCATGTCTTAATAAAGAGAGCCCAACAGCTACACTGATTTACATCCCAATGATGGCAGTGCTGTGTCCTAGATATTCACACTGTGTCCAATGCTTTGTGTGATAGACTATGAATGTCTGGCTTCTGTATTCGAGTCTCCCAAAAAGTGAGTGTTACTGCATCTTCAAGTACAAGAGCTAAAAAATTAAGAAAAAAAAATCCACATTCAACTACCTGTCTGATAATAAACTATTTTTTCAACAAAAACTACATGCATAAATAGGTATTTCTAAAACATGCATTTTAATACAATAAAACAACTACCTCATGTATGCACTACAAAAATTACGTTTCAGCTTAAATATCTAGGAACTTGATGAAATGTCCTCAGTAATGTAATTCATTTAACAACTATTTAGCAAACTCTTTAGCTGTCAGGCCCTTTACTGTTCACATTGGGTATACATTGAGAGGGAAAAAAGGAGAGAGGAAGGGAGGAGGGGGAGGGGAGAAGAGCCTGAGAGAGAGGACCCTCCTAATAGTTTAGTCTAAAGGTGGAAAATACAGCAGGCAAGGTGGCACATGCCTTTCAGTGTAGTAGTCTGAGAGCGCAGCTAATAGGAATTGGCTGAGACTAGGAATTGCTTGAGTCCACAGTTCCAGACCTGCCTGGGGCAACATAGTGAGACCTAGTTCCAAAAAATAGCTGGGTGTGGTGGCACGTGCCTGTAATCCCAGCTACCTGGGAAACTGAGGCTGGGGTTCGCTTGAGTCTGGTACCCAGGGCAACATGAGCCTGTGGTTCTCCGGGCAAAATAGGAGACCTAGTCTCACAAAAAAGTAAATAAATAAAGGTAAAAAATACAAGCAAATTTAAGATCAAATTGTATTAAGAATGAGATGACCAGGGTGCAGTGATATATCCAAAGTATACAAGTTAGTAAGTACAGATTTTCTAGAACCCTGATCTCTGCAACCACTCCTTTTTTTTTTTTTTCTTCAATATAAACTTAAAGAGATATGAACTTTTTAAAGCTTAGGAAAAAAAGCAATAGAACAAATGTTAGTCTAAGGCAGTCTGAAGTAGTTTTATTAGATAAAACTGTTAGTGGTATATTATACTCATTCATTGCTTTCTAGCCCCTCCCCCAACAAAGTTTTTCCATTTCATTTTTTTTGTCTTTCTTACCCCCTCATTCACTAGGGATTTCAGTAAGACACAGCTTAAATGGAACCAAGCCTTGGCTAACATTTTTCAAACTTGAAGCAATCTTGACCCCTCATTTAAATGCAAACCATGAATTAACAAAGCATTATACAAAACTAAAAAATTGTTTTGCAACTGATAAAAACAACTAGCAAAGCAAAAAGCAATACAATAGTTTCAGTTTGAGACAACAAGGCTGGCTGCTTACACATTTTATAAAGAATACTTTGTGAAATGTTTTGTAAAAGTCTGAAACAACCTAACAGCAATAGTAAACTAGTTAAATGAAGTATATTCACAAAGAATACTAGGCAGTTTTTAGAAAAAGTAAAAATGTTCACTTTTATTATTTAATATGTTCACAATGAAATGCTAAATGAATAAAGTGAAATATAAAGTTCACAAAACAATGACCACAAAGTATATATATATATGAGTAAGGACAAACCTGGAGATATGTATAGTACCAATATGGAAGTAAATGTAAGTAGGCTTATGGTGAGTGCAAACTTCATTTTTAACTGCTCATTACCTTTTCCAAATATAAAATTGAATTTTAAGGTTTTTAAATCAAATTCCAAAATCTTTTAAAAGTCTAAAGATGATCCAAAATTCCAATGCTTTTACCTACTTCAGTCTATTAGTTCTTGTCACCTGAGCTTATTAGTCATTTGTTCACAAGTCTTTATCACTTAGGTGGCCCCAATGAACACAAGGCACTGCTGGCATTCCTTAAGATGTATAACATCACAAAGTACTCAGCAGCTCCTGGCTTCATTACTTAAGTGTCTAATATTGGTCAAGTTATTTAATCCCTTACTATGTTTTCTTCTCACTGAAGTGAAAACAATTTCTCAATGAAATGAAAATTAGAATGATTTCCAACATATAGAAAGCATCCAAGTATATAAGCATTAATTTTCTTTTTATGAACAGGTAATGCTTTCATCTAGGCAATCAAAACCGTAATGCTTGAATTGGAACCAACAGAAATTCTTATATATTCAAATTCTGAAAATTTTTGTTAACAAGTGGCTTCAATTTACTAGGAAGTCAAAAACAAAATAACAAAATACAAAAGTACAAAAATTTAAGTATTCACAACTGCAAGTCACTGTGAGTGCACAGAGTCATATTGCTAAAGTTTATAATTCCAAGGCCGGGCATGGTGGCTCGTGCTTGTAAGCTTCAGCCTATGAAATGGCCGGGGCTAGGGATTGCAGTTCGAGTCCCACCGGGGGCACAAAGCGAGACCTAGTTCCAAAAAACAGCTGGGCTTGGTGGCACGCGCCTGTAATCCCAGCTACCTGGGAAGCTGAGGCTGGGGATTGCTTGAGTCTGTGGTACCCCGGACAATGAGAGCCTGCAGTTCCAAGGCCAAAAATAGCGAGACCAAGTCTCAAAAAAAAAAAAAAAAAAAAAGTTTATAATTCCAATAGGAAGAATGAGAACGTTGACAGGAAGAAAAGGATTACATTTCAGAAACAAGAAATGGATTACACCAGGTCATTCAGACTTTTAGTCATGCAGAATCTCAAAATTGATAGACAATTAGAATCTGGAGATACTATTTTAAAAACAGCTTTTCACATACCACTGTATCACAATAAACAGGAGTGGAATTTGAGAAACCTGTATTTTTAAAGCATCTCAGATGATTATGATTATTAACTAAGCTTGAGTACACCACAGACTACTCTTACAATTAGAAACTTTACAAATATCTCCAGATAAAATAAATATAACCAGTCCATTAGATAGTGCCACTAAAAGAAGAGTCATAGCCAAGGTTCAGTAGCCATTTCTTTAGATAAGCTTATGAAGACCCTTCTGAGGTAGTTTTTTAGAGGTAGATTTATATAATTAGTGCTATAGTAATAATGCTGGCTATAATTTACTGAAAAAATATTCACAAATTACAGGCAACAGTGCTCAGCAATATTCTAGTCTAAAACAAAGTAAAAGTCAGAAAGAAAATAGAGAAAATAAAATTTAAAAATAAGCCAAAAAATCCAAATATGCATCTCATCAAAGCAGACAGATATCAAATAAGCAAGCATATGAAAAAATGCTCAATAGCTTATTTCATTAAGAACTGGTAATTAAAATGAGATGCCATTACACACTTGTTAGAATGGCTAAAATCCAAAATACTGACATAGAATCCTGACAAGAATGAAGAGCAACACACTCATTGCTGATGGGATCACAAAGAGATATACTTTGGAAGACTGTAGCAATTTCTTATGAGACTAAATGTGTTCACATATAATCTAAGAATTGAGCTCCTTGGTATTTGCCTATATTACTTTAAAACCTCCACACAAACATAAAGTAACATAAATGCCTGCAATAGATGATTGGACAAACCATAGTACATACACATAAAAGAGTATCATTCAGGACTAAAAAGATCAAAGTCACATAAAAATGGCATTTAAGGAGGAAATCTTAAATGCACACTACTAAGTGAAAGAAACCAAAGTGAAAAGGAAACATATATGGTTTCAATTATATGACAGTAAAAACAATGGTAGTTGACAGGTTTGGGTGAAGAAGAACTCTATGAAGATGGATACATGCCTTGATACATGTGTCAAAAGAGAGAGACAAAATAGGACAGAGTGAATCCTAACATAGAAATCGAAAGTTTACATAGCTGAGCGTGGTGGCACACGCCTATAATCCCAGCTACCTGGGAAGCTGAGGCTGGGAATTGCTTGAGTCTGTGGCACCCCAGGCAACATGAGCCTGCAGTTCCACAGGCAAAAACTGCAAGACCTAGTCTCAAAAAAAACAACTAAAGTTTAGTTCATAATGATGGTGGAGTTACTGATGATGGAAAAGGCTTGACTGAGGAAGGGATTATAAGAGAACTTTCAGCTCAATTTTGCTATAATCTTAAAGTTTCCTCTAAAAACCCAAAGTCTATGTGAGATAACCAGCACATAGGGTAGAGAATAGGAGAGGAAGAAAAGATAATTTGAATCAGAATATTAAACAAATTCAATGAAGAGATATTTATTAAAAAAGAATTATTGAGGGCTGGCAAGGTGGCGCATGCCTGTAGGTGGCACCTAGGAAGCCAGGGCTGGGGCCAGGGATAGCGGTTGGATTCCTTCAGGGGGCATGCAGCGAGACCTAGTCTCAAAAAAAATAGCTGGGCGTGGTGGCATGCCCCTGTAATCCCAGCTACCTGGGAAGCTGAGGCTGGGGACTGCTTGAGTCTGTGT
>PVHY01006894.1:18745-56356 GCA_004024945.1 Uropsilus gracilis | reverse complement strand
AAAAACATTTATGTTCACACTAAAACTTATCCATAAATGTTCATAGTATTATTCATAATAGCACCCCCCCATAAAAGGTCAATAGAATATTCCACTAAAAAAGTAATAAAGTACTGTTCCATGTCACAACATGGATGAACCTTGAAGATACTATTAAGTGAATGAAAGCAGTCACAAAAAGTCACATTCTGTATGTAATCTCATTTATAAGGAATGTTCAGAATAGTCAAACCCAGAGATATAGAAAGTAGATTATTCTAAGACAGAAAAGTAGTAGTTGCCAAGGAATAGGGGAAATTGGGACTAATTGTAGCAGGGTTCTTTTGTGAGATGATGCAAATTTTCTAAAATTTGATGATGAACGCACATTTTAAAAACAAACAACTGGAAAGGGGTAGATTTTTTATATCAATTATATCTCAATTTCTATCAAGTTTTTTAAAAAACTAAAGGTTATCCTAGTGATTGAATATTGCAAAGCATTACCATCAAGAGCTGCTGACATCAAAAACAACACTTTGTGCCTTTAACAGAGAACCTCATTGTCACCTATGAAATAGTCTTGCTTACTGCCCCACCAGCACCCCCTCCCCTCTCAAGAAAAAAAGGGAGAGAAAATAAACCTATTCTGATTGTGCTCCTTGATCCAACTCACCCAATTACAGGAAAACAAGACAACAAAACATGTTAAACTATACCTCAGGAAAGCACTTGCAGAAAGGCAGGCTCTGGGACCAATGACCTGAATTCTCTAATAACAAATGCCAAAAAAAGGGAAGAAATATGGAGGTTTCAGTTACAGTGTGTTATTTGGAATCTGATGGAAACAAAAAGTTCAAAGATAAAACCGGAAATTTAAATAGTAGGTATTTGGTAATATTAATAACTGTTTACTTTTCTTAACAGTTTAGTATACAACTAAATGATTTTAAAGTTCTTATCTTTAAAATAGATATTGAGGGCCGGGCACGGTGGCTCGTTCTTGTAAGCTTCAGCCTATGAAGCGGCCGGGGCTTAGGGATCGCGGTTCGGGTCCCATCTGGGGCATGTAGTGAGACCTAGTTCCAAAAAAATAGCTGGGCATGGTGGCACACGCCTGTCATCCCAGCTACCTGGGAAGCTGAGGCTGGGGATTACTTGAGTCTGTGGTACCCCAAGCAACAAGAGCCTGCAGTTCCACAGACAAAAATAGCAAGACCTAGTCTCAAAAAAAAAATAAATAAATAAAATAGATATTGAAATACTGATAGGTCAAATTTTATTATTCTGGAATGTTTCAAATAACTTGCAATAGGGGAGGAATAGACAGGCACTTTAGTACAACAAGACTGGTCAAGAGCTGTTACTATTTATGAGTGATAAGTTTGTGGGAGAGCAACAATACATACAGTATTATTTTTGTTAAGTGTTAAAAACTCTCCATAATAAAAATATTAGAGCAAAGATAAAAATAATACAGCCATATGTGCAATATCAAGGATAAACTTTAAAAGAGGGACTTAAAGGAAAATTGTTAGATTATTCCTGATAATTCAGGCCACAGGGGCACCCTGAATCAAGTTGTAGTAAAAAAAAAATGAAAAGCTCAAGTTAAATCAGGATTATTTCCTCAGGTCAGTGATTAAGCATGGACACTGCAGGCAATACTTTTTACTCATCATTAAATAACAAGCTAGAAAAAGTTTCATAGCTTTCATCATTTATTCAAAGCACTAACATCAATACTTGCTGACAGCACAAAAAAACACCCTGCATGCCTTCTAATAGAGGACCTATTCACCACCTACGTAGTAGGACTAATCTAAAATTATCACTGTGCATAAGTATATTTTAGGATCTGAGACTATCTATATTTAAAAGTTCTCCCCATTTTCTTCCCCAAGATTCCTTTTTTAAAAAATTTTAACAAAAGGCATACAAATCCCTTCCCTCATAGGAAAAGTACTGTTCCCTTGAATAATTATAGTCCAGTTCACACACTTTCACTAAAGACCTCCTATGCTTTAATACTTCTGCTAATACTGTTTCTTCAAATAGAAATACCTATGGTTAGGTATTCATACTTCAGGTCTAAAAGTATACTTATCACGGATGGACTTTATGAGAATTATGAGTTCAGATATGAATTAAGTTAAAATACTGCTGAACATAGAGAAAGTACTCAGTGAACATTAGCTATTTAAGCTATTTAGCTGAAATTTCATATACAGGTTTTTTATTTTCTCAGCATCCTATCAATTTCTGGTTTATCACAGGCTATTTGTATACTACAAATCCTAGTTAACAGCACTCAAATATATCCACTTAATAATTACACTGCGATCAATAAAATTCAGAGTCAACATGTATGGGGAGTATCATGATCTCTCTAGCACTTAATGATGGAGATGATATCATTAACAGGGGATAAAGGAGAGTAAGCCAAGAGTTCAGATGGGTTTAAGAGGCAGGCATTTGAGATAACTAAATGCATTGTTTAAAAAAGTAAAAAAATTATATTATGTATAAGTAAACTACCTTCTATTATTAACTAAGCTCTTCAAATGGCAACATATAATGTTATTTGTATGCCAATTTCCTAGAGAATTAGCAGTTTTAGAATAAAAACTCCTGGACCACATTATCCAAGTCATATAGCTGGCAAACACATTCTGTGCCTACAAACATTTTATGGTAGGACTGCTTCATAGGTGATAATGAGGTCTACCTTCAGAAGACACAAAGGGTTGCTGCTTTTGTGGTATCAGCAGCTGTTGGTATTAGTGCTTTGCTACATTCATTCATTAGGGTAACCTTGTTTAAAAAAAAAAAACTCTTGAAATTATTATAAATCCAAACAAAGAAAAATATTAATACATATTTGTAATACATACAAACTAGATCTGACATATCATGGGTATCATGGGGTCCCAATATACTTCACCAAAATGCATAGAAGAGGTGTGTATGTATGATATGTAATGGTAGACAAAGAATTACAAGTCACATTCTATTTCTGTAAAAAATGCTAAGACGACAGTATAGCACTGTGGTTTCAAGAATGGCACAGGTTTTGGACTCAGATACACCTGAATTCAAATCTCAGCTACAATCCTTAATAGCCAGGTGAAGTTGGCAGTTACTTAACCCAAGTTTGCTCCATCTGTATAATAGGAATAAAACTACTTCATGAGACCATGGCACTGAGTAAATGACATGAACTGCCAACATCCCCAAAACACTTCATTTTTCCAAGTCCTAGACCAAATCACCCAAATCTCTGGGAGGAACAAGAATGGCTATTTTTGTTTAAGTTTCACAAGTAATTCTAGCCGGGGACGGTGGCTTGTGCCTGTAAGCTTCAACCTATGAAGCGGCGGGGGCTAGGGATCGTGGTTCCAGTCCCGTTCCGGACAACGTAAGGAGACCTAGTCCCAAAAAACAGCTGGGCGTGGTGGCACGCACCTGCAATCCCAGCTACCTGGGAAGCTGAGGCTGGGGATTGCTTGAGCCTGTGGTTCCATGGGCAAAAATAGCGAGACCTAGTCTCAAAAAAAAAAAAGTAATTCTGACTAATAACTGTCATAGAAACTTACTAACAATATTTTACCAAGTCCAAGATGAGGAACCATCACAAAGATTAAAAAACTTTAAGAAATGATCATGTGGTTTAGTTACAAGTTTTTAAGACATACCTCACCCCCAAATGCCTTTTACAGAGAGTAGAATCACAGAGAAAAGTTCGAATTCCCAAAGTCAGGAAAAAATAGAATTTCACATTGAAATTTTACATTAAAGTACCACAGTCTCTTCATACATATTGCTGAAGTTTTACTGCTGAACACTTAATGTAGATGAATAGAATATCCAAGACTGTATGTAACATTACTTTAGTGGTCTTAATTCTATGGTATCTTTCTTAAAAATAAATTTATAATTAAAATCTACTGACACTTCACTTAAACACTCATAAAACTTTTATTCAACACATGTATTTTTAAATATACATGTCACAAGCAATTCTACAAAGACATAAAAGATAATTTTGTATTTCTGACACAAACCTGAAACCTTATTAACTGAGTTTTTAGATTCTAGAAAAACAGAATAAAATGACAAAAAATAATTATGATTTTACTCCAAAAGATACAATACTAAATAAAAATCCCCAGAATAAATTAAATGGTAGAACTTCTTTGAAATAGGCAAACAATAAAAGCTTAGAATGGCTGCATGGGAACTAATATGCCAACACATCAATTGTGTTGATGTGTTACAAAAAGAAACAAAATAGCAAAAAGAATCTTCCTTAAACGACTTCTGCTGACAAAGGATTTAGAAAACCAGGATTAGGAGAGATAGTAAGAACCCATTTTCTACGTGATTTTACTGATTTAAACACAAGACATTTTCTCAGCTACTAATATCAGTGAAATTTATGAAGGACTAAAACAACAACTTGCTAAGACAGAAAGTATTAGATAACAATCTTTCCGCACAATAGTTCAAAGGTCATAGCTACTGTAACAGGGACTGGTGAAGTATTATTTAGAGAGCCCAATAAGTGCTTCTGCAAACGCACTTTTTTTCAAATATATGCGTTACAAATTCAATCACACAGACTATTAAAGTTGTACTATGGTGAAAAAGTTGTATAACAAACTCTAGACTCAGAAATTTTAAAGCTCAGGTTAAAAGAAACTATTTTAACTTAAGCATTTTGAAGCTAAATTTGTAAAAGCCCAATCATTTACCAAAGAACAATTTTAAAACACTGACCTGACTAACAAGTATTAATTATATTAACTTTTTCAAGACCTTAAGTGTCAAATTATGTAAGTATTCTCACTTTTTCGAAGTTGGAACTTGACTCAGTAGTGTCAAGAGTTCACCAGCTCAAAATCGAACTGAAGAGATATTTGAAACACCCATTCAAAATTAATCCAATCTCACTTGTTTTAGCACTACATTTTCCAAGCATGTATGTCAGCAAACAATACTGCTTACACTCTAAATATATACCAGCGTAAAGAACAGGTGCAATATTTAGTACATTATTTTTTCCTTCTAAGCCTAAATTTGCCCTCGAGAGACTTTAAAAATAAACACAAATAACCAAAAAGTTGAATATTTCTACAAGATGCAATCATTCTGAATTCCGAATCATGAGTCCTTAAACTACCAGCATCTTCCGAAAGTTACGTAAGCCAGTCTACAAAAGTTTTACCCTACGGAACGGAGTCCGGTTCAGTTAGGAAAGGTCCTAAGAAACCTTAACTTTGTTTTACAGGCCCGAGTTAGTTAAGTGAGACAAGTTCGTTTTACTTTAAGCTGACATTAAAGGTTATCTTAGTCTTTTCACAGAGACTGCACAGGCCGTGCGATGTGGCTTTTTTAAGAGTAATGGATATGGAGAAGGGGGAGGCCTGGTGAAGGATGCTCCTCCAACTTCAGGATAGAGAAGCACTGGTGAGTCTGTCCTTAAGCAAAGAACCGCAAGGAAAGGTAAAGTGGCACTGCAGGTCAGAAGGTACTTTCAAGTCGGCGCTGGGAAATGAAAACTTCACAGGTTAACCGCAAGCCCTCGTGTTAGGCAGTGATGGGGGCACCCCCCCAACCCCCTATCAGTAGCAGTCCTGGAAAGAAGCGTGGCTGTCAAGGGGCAAGTGCGTACCAACTCCGGGGGAGGGGGCCAGCTGTGCCAAATCGGAAACGGGGGTGATCCGGGAAAAGGTGGTAAAGCGCCCATCCCAGGGTTTCTCCGGGGGTCTCCATCTCAAGAGGCACCAACAGACATAAACTCGGGGTCCAGCAGCACACGCCGGACTCTCCCCCAGCGGAGGTCAGCCCAAAGCTCCCGAGGCCGTGGCAGGGAGCCTCCGGAGGAGCCCCCGCAGACGCCATACTAAAAGCCAAAATGGCTGCCCCAAGGAAGCCCGCACCGCGCAGCTAGTGAGGACTGGGGAGCAAGCTGCTGCGAGAAAGGGGGAGGGGGACTCTAGGAAGAGCCGTCGCCAGGACCGTCGCCCCCCGAGTCGCACAGGTAGGTTCCTCCCGGCCTCCCAAGGTCGCGGGCTCCGGCGGAGGGGCTCCCGGCCCCACCCCCCACCCCCTGCCGGAGCCGTCCCGTACACCGACCCCAGCGAGGTACCTGCAGTTCGGCCCGCTCCACCTCCCAGTGCGCCCGCTCCATCTCGAACCGAGCCCACTCGTGCTGGATGTAGTGCAGGATTCCTGGGATAGTGTACTGCTGCGGCCGGGACAGCTCGGGGCCGGCCGCAGGACCCGCTCCCTCGGCGGCCGGGGGGCCCCCGACACCCGCCGCTCCATTCCCTCCTGGAGAAAGGCTCATGTTTCCCCCCGGTCCCTGCTGCTGCCGTGGAGGGGCCGCCATCCCCGGGCCGCCACCGCCGCCTCCGGCCAGCTCGTCCATTGTGTGCGGGGCCCCGGCCGGGGCGCAGGGCGAGACGCCGATGGCTGGGGGAAGGGCCGGGGAGGGTGACCCCGCGCTGGCGGCGGGGCGGAGGCGGGCTGGGAGAGGGGCGAGGTGGGGGTCGCTGCCGTCCGCCTGCCGTGGGTCAGAGCAGGGAGCCGCCGGCCGCCGCCATTACAGTCCCTCCTCCATCTGCCCGTCTCACTACTTTAGGGAAAGGGGGGGCCGCGGCGGGAGGGGAGAGAGGGGGTAGGGTTGGGAAGGGGATAGACGTAGGGCCGTCGCTCCCGCGCAGCATGCCGGGTAAAGAACGCCGCCGCCGCCGCCGTGCGCCCGGTAGCCAAAGAGAAAGCGGCCTCGCCCTACGCAGGCGCACTGTGGCCGCCGTCAGGCTCGCCGTTACGGGGCGGGGACGGCGCGCCGGCCGGCCCGCCCGCCCGCCCTCAGGCCCCAGTCCCGGCGGCTAGCGATGGGAACGGAGGTCCTGGTGTTCCCACGGCGTTTTGGGAAGCGAGTCCGGCTCTCCCTCACTACCCGTTTCCCCTCGCTCCGCCAGTCCCTGGACGCCCCCTCCCCCTCCCCCCCCACCCAGGGTCCGAGCGGCTTTCCTGCCTCGGGAACTGGGCTTTAGCCTGGCTGGTCGTTTTGGCCCCGGCCAGTCACGGATTCCTGACGTTTCTTTTGCATTCCTTGCGTGTTTCGGACAGCCCCAGAGGGTCGGACCTCTTTCTCTGCCTGTCACTCGCTTTTGCTCCCGCTTCTCAGCTTCAGCTCCTGGGGTTTGGGGGGGACGCTTGCAAATAACCCAGATCCTTCACATTGGATGACTTCCTCCTTTTTGAGGCCGCGCTGTGGTCTCAGTCTTGCGCTTGCGGTCGTCGGTCGCAACTTGTTGGCTTTGCCTCCTCTCTTCTTTGCTGTTCTGGGATGGGATGTGTTTTGGGCCGATTATATATTTTTACCTCCTTGGGAAAGTAAGGGAGGTGATGAGAAACACGACCTTGATAATAGGTAGAGGGAGAGAAATAACTTTGGGGAATGGTTTGACGAACAACTTGATGTTTTAGAAGTTTTAGAAGCTCGCAAATATTGTCATTCATAGCAGAATGTTTTGATGGAAATAGGGAAGACAAGCACCCTGAATAGAAGGAACACTCGGAGATCAATGACTGAAGATGGTTTCCTGGGCATTAAATTTTATTTGATTGGCAATAATATTACACATAAAAGACAGGGTTAACCTAAGTACTTAAGTTGCCAGGAAGCATCCTAATGAGCTAGTAAATTTCTCGAAGTTACTATAGTTAACTATTTGAAAAATCTAGTGAAAATAATATTTAATATAAGGAAATGAGGTTAAGTACAACTTTGCAGGGAAGTTGGATATAATTTGGCTGAGTCTTAAATTTTCTCTGTCAATTAAATTTTTGCTCTGGCATATACTCGACCATTTGGTGTTTTCAAAAAGATAAGGCAGTACTTCTTATCATGTTTGCATTACTGTTAATTGGATGTGGTGCTGATGCTGCCATGGTTTTTAAATATATGAACTGAGGTCTAATGTCACAGTATAATGAACTGTTTCTCCATATGATTAAAGTACAATTTTTCGGTCTTACAGCAACCAACATAAATACCTTGGTTGGTTATGTTCTTTTTTTTAAGGGGCCTTATAGCACATTAAAATTTCAGAAATACGCTGCTTCAAGACCCACATATAAACATCAAAAAACATTTGTGAGAGGTGTGGTTGACCTCCATGCTGTTAGCATCAGAAGAGAATGGCCACTTAACATTTCCCACTGATACCTGAAGTTCAAGTACGTAGTGGATTTACAACCCTTTTTCTGCCCCATCCACCTTCAAAACAACTTTGTACCTCTTCTGTTTTCGGTTTTATTAAATGGCACTACATTCACACCTGAGCCTTGGTGTCCATCCCTTTCTCAGTAATATCGTTAAGATCTCTTCCATTCTCTTTATTCACCCTCAAACTTCCCCACTTTTACTCTTTCCCCACCTCTCACTACCACTGATTGCCTGGTTGTCTTCCTTAAAGGCAGATCCAATCATATCTCTGCTTGAAACTTTTTCGTGATCACCAGATGTAAAAATAAAGCCTAAATTTTAGCATACCATGTAAAGGTCCTTCAAATTCTAATCCTTCCTAAGGTATATTTACCATCGCAGCCTCTCGCCACCCCATTCTCTCTCCAGCCAGATTTGGTTCCTCAAATGCATAATGCTGTTTTGTTCCACGATGGTTTAACTTGCTGTGCCCTTCCTTTCTTCAAAACTCAGCTCAAGTCTTTCTTCCTTCAGGAAGCTTTCCAGACCCCTGAATTATAATTTAAAGATTTTATCCTAGTAATACTCTTTGTTTATTCCCTAATACTCAAACATTGTGTGTAAACAGAGTATATATACTAATCAGTGACTTTCATACTAAACTCTTTGAAAGGAAGACCTGCACATAATCTTTGCAGCTCTGCAGTGCCGCAGATCTTTGTTTCATTCATGTTTATTTCCCAATTGGCTACTCTTTTTCAGATAACTGCTAGTCCTTGGTTACTCTAAGTGATCCAAAAAATCCCTACCCTCGGACTTCAGCACTAACTATATGTGCTTCCACAATATCTTATCCAGATCTGTTTTAAAACTCTCTTAAAACTTTATGTTTGGGAAAAAAAAACTTTATGTTTGCTCCTTATTTGAACAATTCTAATTGAACGCCTTCAAAATGGTTTTATAAAATCATTTCACTTTAAAAATGGTTTTATAATAGTCAAGAACACATTCCTTTACCATGTTTTTCCAGATCACAGAGTCATTTATTAGAGGTTTACTGCCTCCTGGAGAAGCAGAATCAACATGCCTCTTGTTCATGTCTGGAATAGTGAAATCCATCAAAAAGTATTTGATGACTAATTTAAAATTAAACTAAACTAATGAGTTTTTTCCCCCCTTCACCTCATTTTTATTAGCTTTTGCTACCATTACACCAACTATCCCTTAAGGCAAAATGACCAAAACTGGTAAGTATTAAACATAGAGGACACCAAGATTTTCTTCTATGTTGGGAGAATATTATTTACACTTAATGATGATGTACTTTACATCCATGACTCCTGAGGATACTTGGCACTGAGCTGCTAGAATCTAGTCCTCTGTAGGTAATAAACTTTCCAAGACTTTTTTTTTTTTTTTTTTTGAGACTAGGTCTCACTATTTTTGCCCGTGGAACCGCAGGCTCTCATTGCCCGGGGTACCACAGAGTCAAGCAATCCCCAGCCTCAGCTTCCCAGGTAGCTGGGATTACAGGCACGCACCACCACGCCCAGCTATTTTTTTTTTTTTTTGGAACTAGGTCTCGCTACGGGCCCCAGGCAGGACTCGAACCGCGATCCCTAGCCC
This sequence comes from Uropsilus gracilis, assembly GCA_004024945.1. Classification (NCBI taxonomy): domain Eukaryota; kingdom Metazoa; phylum Chordata; class Mammalia; order Eulipotyphla; family Talpidae; genus Uropsilus; species Uropsilus gracilis. Next base: position 46,530 of record PVHY01006894.1, on the reverse strand, counting down.
CGGCCGCTTCATAGGCTGAAGCTTACAAGCACGAGCCACCGTGCCCGGCCTTTCCCAGACTATTTTATCATCTATAACTCACCTAACTGAAACTCCCTCCCTAAATTGTGACTGAATCATTTCCTCTCTTCAGTCTTACCATTAAAACGTCCAGTTTATTCTGTCTTTTCACCAGTCCTAGTCATCACTACTCCACTATCTGATTCAATTTCAACATGCTAAAGTTGATCTTCAAGAATGCCTGCTTATAGTGTTATTTCCCTGATATCCCCTATGCCTTCTTTGTATTTCAGCTAATATAGGAGAAACCTCGTCATTGGGGGGAAAAAAGAATGTAATATCTTTGATCAGTTTAGAATTTTAGGTGGGTTTTTTTCCTCTCCCTTCCCCACTGACTTAGCTTAAACACATGCATGCTTATCCTAATTAACCAAAAACATACTTATATTTCAGGCATATATATTATGGCAGCAAAAGCACATTAAGAAATTCCAGGCTTCAAAATTTCAGGGTGGTTTACACTCAGATGCCTTCTTATTTATTGCAATACTTAAAAAATGTTGACCCTACCTTAAAGAGCTGTATCACTCCCTGTAATTACTCACCTGAATATCTAGTTTTATACCTTCCTAGGTACCTGACAGCCTTCTAACAAAGAGCTCAAACTGGTTCACAAAGTCATCTTTTTGCATCATCTGAAAAGATGTGATAAATACTCCTCTTGGGGGGCAAAAGCTGATATGAGTTCTTGGTAGATACCTCAAGCCCTTTGTAAAATAGAAAACAGTTCTCTTACATCAGTGATTGTGTAATGTATACTTGGAAACAAGAAATAGTCTCCATTCACTGTCCTGTCACTATTACTATCGCTGATTCCCAAATCATTTGCATAAATTTGAAATCATTTTTGTTTAGTTTTGGTATGAGACAGTCACTTGGGGAAGTTACACAGTGTATACATTTACAAAAACAAGAACAAATGAATGTTAGTGCCCAAAGGAAGATGTTGAGAAGAGCTGGCATATGTTCAAAAACCAAAGGTGCAATCTATATAATGTAGATGGAACAGAAAAGGAGGCAGCTTTGATGGCTTAACCTGCCAAGTAAGATCAGATAGCCACTCCTCATTATAGTAATTGCCTGTGGCTACGAAAATTGTGGAAATACATGCAGGGCATTTGAACTGTTCAAATAATATATCATGTGGGAAATAAAAAAGGATTGTCACAGCCATCAGAACCTTTAGGAAACTCAACTTGCTATATAAAATTCTAGTCTAAGTTCATGAATTGTCTCCTGGGTAATATGAGTCAGAAAGCATTAAGTTCTGATTGTCTTGTATAACAGCTAACTCTTAGAGATGTCAAAATTGGAGGGGGGAAAAAGAGATTGATTGGACTGATTTCTTTCTGGTCATTGACTAAAAGTAAATGGCCAGGTCTGTAAAACATGAGAACCAAATGACTGGAAAATGTGAATGAATGGGAAATCCCCAAGCTCTCCTGAGTAATAATTTACTAATCTTGAGAATATGGGTTTTTTTCTGTTGGAACAGCAGGGAAGAATGTTCAAAATAATGATATGCAATGCTGATACCCCACCTAGGAAAACTATGCTAGAGACAGTAGGGTTTTTTTGGAGAATGTTTAAAATTTGGCAACAATTCACACAAAAAAACCTGGGTTTTTTTTTTGGGGGGGGGATGTTGAGACTAGGTCTTGCTATTTTTGCCCGTGGAACCGCAGGCTCTTGTTGCCCAGGGTGCCACAGACTCAAACAATCCCCAGCCTCAGCTTCCCAGGTAGCTGGGATGACAGGTATGCACCACCACGCCCAGCTATTTTTTTTGGAACTAGGTCTCGCTATGAGCCCCAGGTGGGACTCGAACCACGATCCCTAAGCCCTGGCCGCTTCATAGGCTGAAGCTTACAGGCACAAGCCACTGTGCCCGGCCAGGTTTATCTTTTTATTAATGGTCTAAAGTATATGACAATCATGCCGAAAAAAATTTTTTTTTAAATTTAGAGCATTTTAATATAACTTATTGCCTTTTGCTCTTTTTTTTTATAGATTTGAATATAGTAGATATTTTAAATTATATCATCATGGACTTTTTAAGATTTTTTAAAAACATTTAAGTTTCTTCAGCAATTTAGGACCCTAAAAAAAAAAACAAAAAACATTACCATGTCTGCAAAATAATGATTATTCCTATATCCAGTCTGATCTCCAATCCACACTCACTATCCTCCAATTATCCATCACACACACAAACTGTTTAAGAATTGCTAGTTTCAAATATAAATCCAGACAGAATTCATGTATTTCAGTTAGTTGTCATATGTTCAGTTCTGTTTTGATTTTCCTTCCCCTCATTCTCCATCATCTTGCCATCTATTTGGAGAAGTTATTTTTTTTTTCCTATAAAAGTTCCCATACTTGACTGATTGCATTTCATGGCATTATTTTGTGTATTTTCTTTGTATTTCCCATAAATTAAAAGTTAGATCTAGGGGTTAAGTTTGATTTAAGATTTTTTTTTTTTTTTGGCAAAAATACTTCTCCATTGGGGATGGAGTGTACCTCCTATTGCATCACATCAGGAGACACGCAATGTCTATTTGTCTCAGCCTTAGTAACATACTATAAACTTGGTCAGCCTTATCTAGCCTTTGTCAGCCTTATCTAGTCAGCTATCTTTTAAAGCATATATTGTTTTCTGTCCTCAACCATTTCTCCTCAGTTTAAGGTCTTTCCACTAACAGAGCTTCTGCTAGGTATTGCCATGTCTTCAGGGTTCTGGATTTACCCTTTCTTTGCACTCTTAGCAAAGGACCCTGCTAAGTCTCCTCCCTGTTCCTTCCAGTGGTTGTTAGATTCATTCAGGGAATTATCATTCTCACATCATAGGATTCTCACTCCAGGGGAAAGAGGGAGTCTCTCCTTTTTGGTGATAACTTGCTGGTGATCTCAGGTCTCCTTGGTTCTTTTGACCTTTACAAGTTCACATTTTTGAACCTCCACTTCTTCCAGAACAGCCATGACAACCCTTATACTGTTGCAGTGGATAATTTTATTTACCCACTAGTGTTCTAGAGTGCCTATGGATATTTTCCATCTGGTTTTTGGTAAAGCTATGTACCTGTAGAATGTGAGTGATCTCACCATTTTTTGTGAGGGGATATTGGGAGTACCCAAAATCACTCTATTATTATCAACACTAAATTTCCATTCTTCATTCTTGATATTTTTAATAAGTATGAATATCCTCTGGACAGCAGTTGACAGACTCCTGTCTGACAACTTTACTTCCCTATTTACATTATTCAGCAGATATAGTAATATGTTGCTACACTTTATCAGGAAATTCAGAAAAGCAAATAGTGCTTTTGGGCAAAAGGCAGCAAAACAGTTCACCTGACATCTGATCTGATTGAGAATGATACTAAATTCAGATACTTGTCTGTAAACTTGCTTTGGACAGAATTTGCCTGCTATGTTTTATTTATTGGAAGTAGAAAGGGAGATTAAAAGAACATACTAAGAAAGCAAATCAGATTTAAGATCTTTGCAAGTTTAGTTCTAGTCATAAATGTTAAACACACTATAGTAAATGTAGTAGCATGATCTGTCCTAAATTTTCACATTATCATATTGCACCATTTCTGAGGCATTTTAGACTATATGTTGAGATCAGATTAAGAGTGATCTCATATATTAGAATTGTGCTTTTTCATAAGATGTTCCAGAATCACGACTGAAACTGCCAAAATATGCGTACTAACCGATAAAAACTCTGGTGTAATAGCTAGATTTACTGGCCAGAGGTAGATTTATATAAGAGAATGGGGAGTGATATTCTGTGTCCATGGTGGTAATTCAGCCTTCACTGCATTGCTAGTTTTCTGGCAAATCCAGAGGGAGAAAGCAGTGGGTAAGCAAACACATTGGAGTGAGGCTCACCAGAACTGAGTCCTTACTCCATCATTTATATTCAGTGATAAAAACAGTCTCTAGCCAGGCACGGTGGCGCGTACCTGTAAGCGACAGCTTATGGAGTCGCAGCGGGGTCTGGGGATCATGGTTAGAGTCCTGCCTGGGGCAACATAGCGAGACCTAGTCCCAAAGAAAATAGCTGGGTGCGGTGGTGCGCACCTGTAATCCCAGCTACCTGGGAAGCTGAGGCTGGGGATTGCTTGAGTCTGTGGCGACGTGATCCTTCGGTTCCATGGGCAAAAATAGCGAGACCTACTCTCCAAAAAAAAAAAAAAACTGTCTCTAACTCAGAGCGCTATTATAAGGATCAGATGAATATAGTTAAAGTGCTCAAAACAGAGCAACTGTTCAGTCAGCTCTCTGTGTATGTGTATTTCTATTGTTATCTCTCTATGGAGTTGGTTTGTTGGTTCTTGTTAGCACATCATATTGCAGAGTGAATAATGCCTTTCCAATTAACAGAATTGGAGGTCTTTTGTGACTACTTCAAAACATTAGGAATGTTAATCATTGATAGTGTACTTATTTAAATGGGTTGTAGCGATTTACTAGCAAAAAAAACGATAGGTCCTATCTAGTTAGTAAACTGATCTCCCAATTGAGGTTTATATAGTAATGTTTTCTTTCAGTTTCTTGTATATTAATCTGCAAAAAGAACTTTTTTTTGGAGCTGTAATTTTCTAGTGATATCCTCAAGCCCCCAGATCTTAATGTAGCTTGTGTTTGATTTTTAATTTGAGAAGTACTTTATTTAATTAGACTGATCTCAGTAATAATTTCAATATATAACTATAGCATCATATTTTTTTCTTGGAACATATTCACATGTTAACTAATCCCACTTAAAGTGAAAATTAGGAGTAAAATGCTTTCTATTGAGACATATAAAATGCAGTTAATTTAATTCCTAACACTTAAATTTATAGTAAACTTCTCAGAGACATTTTGTATAAAGTGAGATTCCTCTGCATCCCAGTGAAGTTTTGTTATCTTGCTTTTTCTCTGCCTCATATAAAACCTTAGGAGTTGTCAGCAAATCAAATTTTAATTATACATTCCACTTCTTTAACTTGAATTTAAAATACATGAGATGGCCGGGCACGGTGGCTCGTGCCTGTAAGCTTCAGCCTATGAAGCGACCGTGGCTAGGGATCGCGGTTCGAGTCCCGCCGTGGCAAGACCTAGTTCCAAAAAATAGCTGGGCGTGGTGGTGCGCGCCTGTAATCCCAGCTACCTGGGAAGCTGAGGGCTGGGGATTGCTTGAGTCTGTGGTACCCCGGGTGACGAGAGCCTGCAGTTCCACGGGCAAAAATAGCGACACCCAGTCTCAAAAAAAAATAAAATAAAATAAAATACATGACATAATCTTCTTCCAGAAGGGCAATTTTACTTCCTTTTTTTTTTTTCCAAAGTAACCATTTTATTTCGAATAATTTTAGATTTCTAAAAGCAAAGATAGTACAGGGAATTTTTGTATACTCTTGCCAACCTCCCCTAATGTCATCTCTCATATTTACTGTGGTACATTTGTCAAATCTAAAAAATGAACATGGATATAGCATCGTTACTAAGCTCAGATTATTCACCATTTTCTCCATTAATGTCCTTCTGCTTTTCCAGCATCCCCTCCAGATACTACCTTTAGTCATCTTAATCTCTTCTGTTCTTTGACTCTTCTGTCTCTTCTCCTTTTTCATTAACGTAAGAGTTTGGGGGAATATAGGTTAGATATTTTTTACAATAACCCTCAATTTGGATTTCTTTAATGTCTTTTCTCATAGTAACAATGGGTCTAGCATTTGGGGAAGAACTATCAGAAGAGGTGAACTATCCTTCCCATCAGGTCATTGTCAGTATTACACTGCATCATGATGATGTTAATCTTTATCACTTACTTAAGGTGGTGTTTGTTAATTTTCTTTATTGTAAAGTTACTATATTCTGTTTCTGTTCTTTCTTTGGAAGTTGAGTCACTAAATCCAATTCATCTTCAAATCGTAAAGGAAATTAAACTCTAGCTCCTGATAGAGGGGAGAGTTTCAAACAAAGATATTTGGGTTCTTCTACTCATTTATTAGATCATGCATTTCTATCAATGTGTACTCATATATAATTATTATATTCTTTGGGTTCTAATCCAATAAACAATAAGTAATAATATGTTATTGTTTAAATTATTCTAGCATTAGCCATTGGGAATTATTCCATATTGTGTATTCTGTCTCTCCTTTAACAACTTTCTTAAGATATCACTCATATACCATATAATATACCCATTTATTCATTTCAGTGACTTTTAACTGACAGGTGCAACCATCACCACAGCCTCAATGTCTTAACATTCACCTTCCAAATCCCCACCTCCTACCAATTCTTAATTGCTTTCTGTCTCTTTAAATTGGCTATTCTAGACAGTTCATAGAATGGAATTATATAATACATGATTCTTTGCGACTGGTTTCTTTTGCTTAGCATAACGTTTTCAAGGTTCATCTGTCTGGTCTCCAGTCTTTATCTAGTTACATGTTCTTTCTATATAGTTATAATTCATGTGCATTCAGAATTTGGTGTTGATATTTTGACTTAACGTAAATTTTATGTTTTCCCATTCTTCTGCATACTCTACATATTTATTTTAATGAAGACATCGAGTTACTATTCCTTTAACCCTTAGTTTTTAGTTTATTGTATCTAAGTTTGTGTGAACCAGTGTGTTCACTGATCATATTTATGTTTAAAAAATAAAGTTGCAGCCGGGCACGGTGGCTCGTGCTTGTAAGCCTGGGGCACGTAGTGGGGCCACCTGGGGCACGTAGTGAGACCAAGTTCCAAAAAAATAGCTGGGCGTGGTGGCGCGCGCCTGTCATCCAGCTACCCGGGAAGCTGAGGCTGGGGATTGCTTGAGTCTGTGGTACCCCGGGCAACGAGAGCCTGCGGTTCCACAGGCAAAAATAGCGAGACCTAGTCTCAAAAATAAACAAGCAAACAAACAAACAAACAAATAAATAGTTGCTCAGGCATGCATGCATAGTTACATGTAAACAAATAAATGAATGAATGAATAAATAAATAACTAAATAAATAGATAAATAAATAAATAAAATAAAATAAAGTTGCCCGGGCATGCATGCATAGTTACATGTAAATTTACAGGAAGTTCTAAAAGGGCACATACTTAACGTTTTTCACTGTTATACCTAATGTATTTATAAATATCTTCATGCATATGGAGTTTCAATTATATTTTATGATAGACTACCAAAACTAAAATGCTTGAGCTAAGTGGTAGAATCATTTTCGTGACTTTTTTTTCTTGTTGCATTCTACCAGATTACACTGTAGAAAAATTTGTAACAATTTAAAGTACCACCAACTATGAGTAGGTATGCATATGTTTTCACTTGTTGCTTTGTCAACATCTTTTCTATTTTACTAGACATAAAGGGAAGAAATAAGTCATTGTGCTAAATGTTTACAGGAATTAACAATATTTGCCTCATTCAATTTTTGCTGCCAGTAGTGTAGATGGTACTACTAATTTGCTGTGCAAGACCTAGGTTGGAGGCAGGGGAAGGGTGAGAGTGTTACAGTCAGAGGGCAAACACGAAATTTGGAGCAGTTCCTAGAAGATTGCAGAACTACAAGCCTGTAGAAGAACTGAGGCTTTTATGACAAATCCCCGAAATATATCATCTCTTCAGTGCCTTTTGTGAGGGGGGGAGGGTTCCAGTGGCTCCACATCCTGGCCAACTCTTTATAAATAGATGGAGCTCATTTAAAGTATCAGAAAACTTTGATATATCACAAATTTGTCTATCCATCCATTTGTCTATCTATCATTAATTTGCATTGTTCTTTGATGCATTTTAAAGTAAATCACAATGATATCAATACACTTCCCCTACATACTTCATATGTCTGTCATTAACTATATTCTTAGTTTCTTCTTATGTAAAATTTACATATTCTAAATGCTTGGATCTTTAGTGTTCATTGGTTGTGGGATTTTTTGTTTTTTTGTTTTTGTTTTGTTTTTTTGAGACTAGGTCTCGCTGTTTTTGCCCGTGGAACCGCAGGCTCTTGTTGCCCGGGGTACCACAGATTCAAGCAGTCCCCAGCCTCAGTTTCCCAGGTAGCTGGGATTACAGGTGCGTGCCACCACGCCCAACTATTTTTTGGGACCAGGTCTCACTACAGGCCCCAGGAGGGACTTGAAACGCTATCCCTAGCCCCGGCCGCTTCATAGGCTGAAGCTTACAAGCACGAGCCACCGTGCCCGGCCTTGGTTGTGGGTTTGTTTTTTTTTTTTTTTTTTTTTTTTTTTTTTTTTTTTTTTTTGTAATTTTTAAATTTTTAAATTTTATTTATTTTTATTCTTTAAATTACAACCTTGGTAAATGGTTTTTTGGGATACCTCCCCCTCCTTTTGGTGCCCCCTACATTCACTCAAACCCCTCTGTTGTTTGCTTGTCTGTGCTAAGTCCTTTAGTCTCTTTCCTGTGGCAATGTCCTTTCACTGGGTAGAGGGACTGTGTTCTTGGAACTAGGCGAGCCCTGCTGGTGTTAACCTTGCGTTGGGCAGCCAGTCTATATTTGAGATTTGTACATGTTTTCTCATTGCTGGCTGTCTTCTCCAGTTCTTTCTCTGTGTTGTTTTGCTGCTTTACCTTATGGTTCTGATGTCTGGTTTAGGGGGCCTCACCCTCAGCCAGTGTCGGTGAAGAAGTTTCTCTAGGATCCAGGCATCCTGAATTGCCGTTGTAGATCAATCTCCTCTGCCTCAGTTTGCAACTTTGCTGTGGGGCCGATGCACCAACTCTTTGACCTTCCTCTCCTCTCCCGTGGTGTGGGGAGGGGTGCCTTGCTCTCTTAAAAGGCATCTCAGAAATGAGGTCTTGGCTCTTCGAGACCCCGGTGAGTACATAGGTGCACTTTGTGACATCGTGTTTCCATAGTTGTTTCTCCAGTCTCGCATGCACTGGCTCTCTCGATAATCCATCTCCTGTGTCCAGCTCAAACTTGTGAGTTGGATTTTCACCTGGTTCCTCACCCGTTCTATGATGGGGTTTATATTATGTATGTTCTTCCTCCTCCTGAAATTAGTGGAGAAAGAGTGAAATGGAAGGAACATTCCCCTCCCCCACCTCCTGCCTGGCACTGGTACCTCCCCGAATGGGGGCAGAGCCCGGATGACCAGGATGGCCAGGCAGGTGCAGTTCTAAACCCCCTTGGGGTAGGGTCTTGGCCTAACTATGCCTCAGCCCATTTGGGCTGCAGATGACTGCCCCATGCAACCATCCACCAGTGGGCGGGGCTAAACCCACCCTGGGCCCCCCTTACCATGCTCTCCAGGCCCAGGAGGCCTACCCAGAATTCCTCACTGCCTTGGCTCCCCGCTGGCAAAGGACCTTCAACAGCCAGGGCAGCCTCATTTGGTCAGTTTTAAAAATTCCATACATCTGTATAAGTCAAACCCCTCACAACTCCAGGTTTTGCAAAATTAAATGTCATTGGAAACTCTAATACAGTACACATAGTACAAGTTAGTGTTGTTTCGTAAACTTGGGTCTCAAATATGCATATACTTCTATTCTGGATCGCCATGTAAAATATATCTCTTATCATCACAATAAAAAAGTGAAAATTGGCCAGGCACGGTGGCGTGTGCCTGTAAGCAGCAGCCAAGGAAGCGGTGGTGGGGCCCAGGGATCGCTGTTGGAGTCCTGCTCAAGGCGACACAGCAAGTCCTAGTTCCAAAAAAATACCTGGGTGTGGTGGCGCGCGCCTGTCATCCCAGCTACCTGGGAAGCTGAGGCTGGGGATTGCTTGAGTTTGTGGTACCCAGGGCAACGTGAGCCTGCGATTCCATGGGCAAAAATAGCGAGACCTAGTCTCAAAAAATAAATAAATAAATGAAAATAATAAAAAGGTGAAAATCCCTGCTCTTATAGGGACCTCATCATGTAATCAAATAATGATAACATGGGGAGGGGTGACAGATTTTGTAGGCCAGAGCAATAGGTTCAAAGAAAGGATAACCAGCTTTTTGTATCAGAAAGAGGGGCGTGGGAAAAGCAGAAAAGACTTCCCTGAGAAAAGGCAGTATATTGTCATGATTACATTCATTGGCCAGCATTTACATGGCACTCACTATGTGCTAACTGCCAGGTGCTGCCTAAGAAGCTTACATGTACTAAGTCCTCAAATACTCACAACCCAGAAGTAAGTACTGTTATTCCCATTGTACCTTAGGGTGAATACAAAAAAATTAAGTGACTTTTCCAGGGCACACTAGTACATAGTTTTAAATACTATTGCATATTAAATGTTATATAAATAAAAGTTAAATAATATTAAAAAGCTCCAAGTCATGCTTTTGACTATTAAATAATCTGAGTATTATACATTTTCTTGGTGGAAATTTGGCTTTTGGCTTAGAAAATTTTATTTCAGTCTTTTTTAAGAGTCAAAAATATTTGTGTCTGATTATTTGCAAGTAGGTGGATGGGTGCTTGTGCCTGCAGGAACATGTGTTACATTGTTACAGCTCCAGGCTTCATAAAGCAGTTAGAAAAGGTGTTCACCTTGATCAGACACCACTTTCATTTCTAGAAATGTCATACTCTACTGTTTTCATGTGAATTGTTTGGTAGTTACCAAACTAATTGTTCAGTGGCATTAGAATAGACAATACTGACTAAATGTTCATAAAGCTACCTAAAGTTGATGGTTATTAATCTTCAGCAGACATTTAATAACTAATACACGGAGGAGGCAAAGAGGCAAAGTGTCAAATTAAAGACAGCGTTATGAGTCATAAGTCCAGAATTCAGGACTGAACTCTATATCTATTACTAGTTTTCCCATCTGCAAAGTAAAGGGAGAGTACATCAGGGATGACAGATAAAAGGTGCATGTTATCACACCCTGCTGCCTAATCCACGACTGCCATTACTAACCATTAAGGGCATCCTTTTGTTCGAATTCTGAGAATAGCTTCAGAAACCTTCCCAATACACTGCAGTGAGCTGTCAAGACTCTTCAGTTCTAACTCTAGAAATGTACCACCAGAAGTATGAAAACTGTGCCCAATTCAATATGTACTTAACTCCAGTCATTTTTCTCTAGGCATTAAGTTTATGTTACAAAGAAAGGGTCCTGGAACATTGTTCATATTCTACAGTGAATCTACCAATCCCCCTCATCTTGGGTTTTGGGCATCCTTGCACCCTTAGCGTAATGCTTTCCCCCTCCAATGAAATTTCTGTGTCCTGATTTTTCATGCGTATTCACACAGCTCTTGGGTGTGGAAACTCCCAATTTTGTGGTCATTAAAACATCTTGCCCAACCTCATGTTCTCTTGAGGGCCACGAGTTTATGAACAGAAGTTCATACCTGCCTGCTTACCACTCCCAGGACTTGTCTAAGCATATTCCTTCTTTCTGCTTACTCGGTTACGTAGTTATTTGATCTGCCTCCACCCTGATGTTACTAATCAGGATAGGTGTTTAAAGCTTTTATCTTCAGTTCTCAAACACGTCCTTGTTTCTGAGTCTTCACATTGTCTATTTTGGCTTTGCATATTTTATAATAGGAATAGTTTATAGTTTTGCTTGTTTATTGTCACGGTGTAATCCTACAGTTCTAAGTTGTGTGACTGTTTCTGAGTATCCAGAAAGAAGGGTGTATTCAAGTCTTTAGATGCCTTCAGCTACTATTTTCAAGACTTGCATCCTAATGATTATTGGTGTGACATGTCCTTGTCTGTCACCCTTGTTCCTGAAGTTGGGGAAAGGGTTATTGGGCTTGTGAGATGGAAACCAATTTGATCCCTTGATGTAACATCTCAATGGGATCTGTTTACATCTCATTTTACCACTCAGTGCAACCAGGACATTTAAAGGAAAAATCTGGCTGTGAGTACCTTTAAGATAATTTTTTTTAAGGTTTTTTTTTGTTGTTGTTTTTTTGGTTTTTTGGGGGGGGGGACTAGGTCTCACTATTTTTGCCTGTGGAACCGCAGGCTCTCATTGCCCGGGTTACCACGGACTCAAGCAATCCCCAGCCTCAGCTTCCCAGGTAGCTGGGACTACAGGCGCGCGCCACCATGCCCAGCTATTTTTTTGGAACTAGGTCTTGCTACGGGCCCCAGGAGGGACTCAAACCGTGATCCCTAGCCCCTGCCACTTCGTAGGCTGAAGCCTACAGGCACAAGCCACCGTGCCCGGCCCTTTGAGATAATATTTTTTCCTTTTACTTGGCATTTGGAATCCAAGGTATAGGATTGTACTTTCTAATTTTTGTAAAGATAGTTTTAAACAATTTGGTGATAATCTTAATTTACTAGTGACCTGCAACAGGGCTGGAAGTAATATGTAAGAAGAATAAAAGCAACACTTTATAACAAGTGATTGAACACACAGAGTATTTTGCAACCACACCTACAATAGTGAGTTTATCTTCCTGGAAAAGGGAGTGAATGACCACAGGCCTCCCCCATGGCACAGCTGTCATATCCCCAGCTGAACTCATCAGATAACATCCTGTTCTGCAAACTGAATGAATGCTGCAGCCCTAGGCTTTGCCAACAGGACCTGGCTCTTTCTAGCTGTTACTGTAATTGTTGAGGGATCACCACCTGTCTGATAGAGCTAAAGAATTAAGAAATGAGTTGGGAGGGCAAACATATAAAACCTCATCCTAGTATTATCCTATAAACTGTTCCCACTTTACAGTAGAATTATTCCAAATTCAGAAGTTCCTTTAAGAACTAGCATTAACCTTGATCCTTTGCCCTGGTCCTCAGATATTACAAAATGTGACTATTGTCACAAGGACAAATAAGGCAACTCTGATTCTCATCTGAAAAGACTGGCCTTTGGTTAATCTTTTGCACTGATTATTTCAAAATCTGTACTAAGTATAAGTGGAACAATCATGATATTCAGTACACAATAGAATAAAATCACAAGCCTGAGCCTCTGAATGATGAAGAGTTAAAAGGTTGGTGAGTTGATGCATGTGCTTGTTCTTTAAGCTGTATCTCACCCTGACACAAAGTAATCCAAGGATTTTGGGTGTCTTAACATACCTAAGTTTCTTTTTTTTTTTTTAATTATTTTTATTTTCCTTATTGTTTGCTTGCATGGCTTGTGTTTGTAGGCATCGTCCTCTCCCCTCCTCCTTCCTCTTCTTCCCCTGGTCACCCCTCTGGTCACTCTAGTTCCTTTCTTATCAGTTGTTGATGATTGGCCCATTGGTCTCTTTGTGTTCTTTCTGAAGCACTGTCTTCCTGGGTGAAGTCCTGCCTTCTTGAGGAACTGCAGCCCAGACTCATCAATTCTCCATGAATAATTTTATGGCAGGTGTCTCTTCTGAGCATATAGGTCTGGTGTGTGGAGTGGCTCTCCCCATTTCTAACTGACACTTCTTTGTGGCTTTGTTTGCCCATTGAGATGGGGGAGCTCCTTGCTCATATTGACAGTGTCTCTGGGTGGGGAGTTTAGCCCCAGCACCAGAAATGATGTCTGTGCTTCTTGGTGATAGGTCTTCACTCTTTCCCACAAACATCTTGTGTCTCATAATTCCGGCCATGCTCTTTTTAGGCAGGGGATGGGTGTGTTTAGGGCCTTTATTTCTCTGTCTCTTCCAGGATATCTGTATCTGGGTTGTTGTTTTTCTCGTTCAAGCTGAGGATTGACTGAGGTGGGAATGAACCAGAGGGGGACCCCCACCCCCAGCCCACTGGCAGTTTTCCAGCCCCTACCTCCCCAACCTGTAGGAGTGGAGGCCCAGGCTGCATGGAGATAGCTAGGTTGCCCCAGCTTCCCCTAGAGGAGCAGCTTGCCTGCTCCTCCTGCACCCTCTGTTTGAGAGAGCACACCCTTCCCGAGGCCTCTCACATACTAACTTTCAATGTGCTTGTATTGAAATGTGAGTAACAGAAGTATCTGCATCAAAGAGCTATGAGAAATATATATATTTCTAGCATAGGACCTTGTAATACTTATTAAAGAGTCTTCTTAGAGGAATTTTCACAAATATTTGATATTTTTACTGCTGCTCCTAACACTTAGGAAAGTAAACCTCACGTAGATCTTATCACCATTGTTCATAAAATCAAGTTTGCATTCCTTAGCATGAATTCTAAAGCTAATTTCATCTTATGTGAGCTTTTCTAGGTCCAACCAGGATTCTTCCTACCCCTGCAACTGAACATGACAATTAACTTTCCAGAGCTTTCATATCCCTGTTTTATCTGCTAAAATTTCTTCCTCTTGATTATTCTTTAATAAATGCCCCTCTCTGGGCAGCCATTACCAACCTTATTGCGACATTCTTTGTCCACCCCTTCTGTGCTCCCATAGTTGTATACCAATCCCAGTTGTAACTCATAATTTTGGGGTGCTGTTGTTTACCTATCTAGCACCTTTGCTAGATGCAAAGATCACAAGTCATTACTTCATCTCCACATTCTCCTTTTGGTACCCCAAAATATTGATGCATCATTGAACAAATATGAGTGGAAGATGTGGATACTCAAAAGTGTTTTGAAAGATGACTAATGAAAATTTATGTTACATTTATTTAGAACTCATTTAGTTCATAAGAAGGGTGACCTGTGTTACTTGAAGACAGTTTGATTCTGGCTCATCTTTGGAACATCTTTAGTATAAATCTTTGAGAAATTTGATCTTGCCTTTTTCTTGTTCTTTCATCCTTCAGGTTCAGGTTACAGCCATCCTTTGGTAGACCTTTTCAACTATATTTAGAAAAATATTGTTCAAGAGAAAAATGATAAAATTTTTCCTCATGGTGAATAAACAAGGGCAGACCCGACTTTCTAAGTACTATGAACACGTGGAGATTAATAAACGTACACTTCTGGAAACAGACGTCATAAAGAGCTGCCTTTCTCGATCCAGTGACCAAGTAAGTTTCTGATTTTTTTTTATCTCTACATTCATTCAATAGTAGCAAATTATTATTACCTAGTCGCAAGGACCTTTGTTTTCTTTGAACTACATTCTCTCAACAGTTGTTAGAGAAGGTAGTAACTGAAGTTACTGAACTTGTTAGAGAAAGTAGTAACTGAAATGAAGACTGAAGCATAGCTCTCTGTACTTGCCTGTAAAGAAAATAAAAATAAGGTAAACCTGGAGAACTCTTTGTTTCTTATTAGGCAACATAGCTGTCTCAACGTGCTGTAAAAATGGCAGCTAAAATTTATTTTAGCTAATATTTCTTCTTTTTCTGCTCTTATGAATTCAATAATTGGAACTTTTAGGTGTGTCTGTAAGTGGGTGACTTGCTTTCTTTCTAAGTAAAAAGATAAAGGCCATGTGACTGGGATAGAGGTGGATATCCAAAGACCTAGTTTTTGCCAGAGTATTGTAATATGATTCTGGTATGGAGTTTAGTCTTTCTCCTGATTATTTTTGTGCATTTACCACCAACACAATACTAAGCCTAGTAATTTAAAAACAAAATAAACTTGATTTCAACTTGTCTTATTTTATGATGTTAGACAGGAGAAATGGAAGTTAAAAATTCATATGAACCAAATCTATCCATTCTGACAAAATCTGAAGATAAAGAAAAATCATTAAAATAATACATAGAAGCTGGGTGTGGTGGCACGCTCCTGTAATACTGCTACCTGGGAGGCTGAGGCTAGGGAACACTTGAGTCCGCGGGTTCGAGACAACCCTGGGCAACATAGCAAGACCTAGTCTCAAAAAATATAATAATAATAATAATAATAATAATAATAATAATAGAAATTTTTAAAACTGAGGGTTGTTTTTTTTTTCCCACAAAAAACTCTCACCGGATAATTACTTAATCCAAATTCTGAAACTCAAACTCTTTGAAAATGACTGAACAAATTGAAGCAAAATCCAAAAACATGTTTAGAGATTATTTAATTTTGCCAATTTAATTTCACTGTAAATGTAGAAAGACTGCTGTGGGAACTGCTGCTCAGTCATAAAATAGGAAGCTACATCAGTGCTCAGAAGTCATGCGTTGGAACTGTTTCTTTTGGCTTCTAACTTGATTTTCCAGTTGGAACCTCTCAGAGTCATCTTTGAATCACTATTTTGGCCTGCCATGACACATATTGCTTCATGTAATTGTCAAAAGGAAACAGAAACTATTAAAGGTCTGTGTTAATAACCATGTACTTTAAATAATGATAAACACACTCCAGAAGCATTCCTAGTTGAATCTTTTGGCAAAATGCAAGCACTTCACAATTTCAAACACTGTGTTCACTGATAAGTTGCCCTTTGAAATATGTTTCATAATGAATATACTGAAAGATATTTTGAAAGCTTTCTAAATTATTTTAGATTTTAAAAGGAATCCACTGGTATTTAGCATAATGTGACACCAAAGTAATACAGTCTTACCATGGTTTTTGGTTTTATCCACAAAGACACTTTGAAATTTTTTTTTAATATCAGAAATTCCTGAGAGACTTTGAAAAATGATCCTCGGTTCTTTCAAACAGGTTGCATTTCCTTCAAAGATCTAACCGAGCAGAAATCACAGAGACTTTACAGTGAGCCAAAAGCTGCAGAATGGTCCTGTGCTTGTGACTTTCACCCTAATTTAAAATAAAGCTTCAAAACCCCGCATTTTTGTACTGTCGAATGACTTGCCTATGGAAGAATCAACATAATCAAAATGTGCAGATACATTCCTAGGTGCACCCAGGCACTGTTCCTGCAATTCGTGTTCAGGCATGTTTTGGTCAAGCCCAAAAGAAAAGCCAGCTCTGCCTTCAGCTGCTGTCCAATTCCTGCCCATCAGGCTTTCTCATGACCATCTGGACGATGACTTTAGGTAGTGAGATGAGTGGGAAGGGAGTTGTTTTATCCGCAAGTCACTGGTGGTAAGCTGGTTATTAATTTATATTAACCAGTGTTTACAGTGGGAGATTTTAGTCTAGTATCTGCCACACAAAAGCCATCTTTAAATAATTTATAAGATGAATTCTCCATGAATTATTTTCATGTGGTCTAGGGGGAAAAATTATCTTTGCATGAATGTATACTATTTCATTCTTCGATGACTATTAAATAGTATAAAACAGACTAATTGCTACCAAAAGAGCCGAAGGGAGGTGAAAAAAAGAAAATCTTGTTCATGTTTGCTTATTTGCATGTTAAAGTCAGTGTAAAATGTTGATTATCTGTTAACTATGCCTGCTGAGTTCCATGCAGAGTCAAGTTAAGAATGAGGAATACAGGTGGAAACCCATGTGAACACTCCCACTTTTCCCCAAAATGCTTTCTCCACCTCCTACTAAGGATGTTTTCAACTAGTCCCTTGTGAGGACGAGCCAACATTTGAATGCATATTTCTAGGAATGTGTGAATCTCAACTCAGAATCCAGAAATGATGCATATTTCAAAAAAATTTCTGTGAACCATAGGAATTAATATCTAATTATGTTTTGTCTAGTGCTCTTTCATTGAATATAAGGATTTTAAGCTGATTTATCGACAGTATGCAGCTCTCTTCATTGTGGTTGGAGTTAATGATACTGAGGTAAGATAATAGAAGCATCTGAGAACTGCAAGAAAATTAGGATTAAATCTGAATTTTTTTTCTCCTTAACTTGCCATTTTCTTCCCTGCTTGCCTTACTAAGAATTATGTTGACACTTTTGAAGCATATTGATTTCTATCAAGACTGAGGAAAGCTGTGTAGGAGAGAAATAGCTAGGATATTTCTTAGATTAGATGAGTGGTTTGTGGAGAAACACAAAACCACAAAATGCCATTATCAACCCTAAGCAACATCAGGTTCTTGCCTTTGTTCTGTGACACAGTGGGGCAGTTTGGAGATTTGTAGGGGCCAGGCATTTGTGCCATTAAACACAGACTGACACGTCAGAATCCAAAGGATATAACACATATGATTGATTGGGTTGTAACTGCATCTCAGATTTACTTCACCTTATCAGATATGTCAGTCTCAGAAGCTTTAAAAGGATGTTTAAGATCTAAAATACTTTGAAATCCTAGCTGATTGTTTTTTCATTCACAAACCAAACTTTGAGGTAGTTTTCCCATCTTCACAAATCGAAAAGTGATGATATGAAAAACAAAAAAAAAATTGTTTCAGCCATTTGACGATAAAGTTAGAGTAGAGAGAGAACTTTCAACACTAGATTAACACTAGACTCAGTCTAATTTCACCGAGCTAGATTCATCATGAATTTTTTTTTTTTTTTTTTTAAGACTAGGTCTCACTATTTTACCCATGGAACTGCAGGCTCCCATTGCAACATGGACTCAAGCAATCCCCAGCCTCAGCTTCCCAGGTAGTTGGGATTACAGGCACACACCACCAGCTAAGCGCCCAGCTATTTTTTGGGACTAGGTCTCGCTGCGTTACCCTGAGTGGGACTCGAACCGCAATCCCTAGCCCCAGCCGCTTCATAGGCTGAAGCTTACAGGCACACTATGGTGCCCGGTTTCATCATGAACTTTTGAAAGAAATCTTAGAAGTTACATTTTCTACATCCTCTGCTGATAAGCTTTTAAACAACTGAGAATAGAATTATTTTATTTGTCAGTAGAAGTTGCTTTGCTTACCTTATCTGTTCATTAAACCACATGCTCCAAAAACCTGGTTCCTGACTGGGAAACTCCAAATCTGATTTGTATTTACGTAAAGCATATTACTATATCCTTTTTTTTTTTTTTTTTTTTTTTTCAGAATGAGATGGCAATTTATGAATTCATCCATAACTTTGTGGAAGTTTTAGATGAGTACTTCAGCCGAGTGGTAAGTCTAATGACTAAAAAATGTTTTGGTCCTCAATCCAATTCCCAGATAGGAGTCTGTATTAAGATTGTGTGTTAATATACAGCTTTAATATGTGAAAGTTAAAAATTCAGAGGATGCCAGATTTTCCTTAGCTTTCCTCTGACTCATCCAAATTGTTAAAAACTTATGTTTGCGATAGATCTTATATAAGGAACCAGTTCTATAAGACTAAGAACCTCTTGTATCCCTCTCAGTGAATGGGTTTTATATCTAACTTGTCCTCCTTTTTTCCCCTTTATTCTGCTCCCCCTCCAAAGGCACCAGAACTCTTTTTAAATGTATCATTTCTATCCAAACCCTTGCTCTGAAAAGCAAAACCAACTCCTCTTAAAGAATACATGAGTTTATTCCTAATAGTCCTTTACAAAAAATGGAAATAGTTTATATGCCATAAAATTCACCGACTTTAAAGTCTGAAGTTTTTCACTTACATGGTTTGAAACTATCACTATAGTCAGTTGTAGAATATTTTATCACACCAAAAAAGATACAATACATTTCAATTATCACCTTTCACCTACCCTGTGTCCTAGGGTTAACTACTAACCTGCTCTTCTGATACTGTGCATTTGCCTATCTAAACATTTGATATAAAAAGAAATATACAATATGTGGTCTTTTGTGGCTGGGTTCTTTTATTTAGCATAGTATACTATTTTCAGTATTCATCTATGTCGTAGCATGTATCTGTACTTCTTTCCTTTTTATTGATGAATAATATTCCACTGGATGGATATACCATAGTTTATTTATCAGCTGATGGATGAATTATTTGGGCTATTTTTACTTTTTTGCTGTTATGAATAATGCTGCATGAATCTATGTGTGGAACTATGTTTTTGGTTCTTTTCAGTATAACCCAAGAATGTAATTGTTGGTTGATATGGTAACTCCATCTTTAACATTTTGATGATGAGCTGCCAAACTGTTTTCCAATGTAGTTGGATGATTTAAATTCCCATCAGCAGTCTATGAGGGTTTTAATTTCTTCTCCATGTCCTCATGAAAACTTACCTGTTTATTTCATTTGTCACCATCTTAGTGCCTATGAAGTATAGAGACTAGTTAATTTACATTTCACTAGTGGAAGACAATTTCGAGCTTTTTGTTATGTCCTCTACATAGTTCCTCTGAGAAATATATATTTGCAGTCTTGGCTCATTTTTTAACTGCATTGTCATTTTGTTTACTTTTAAGATTTCTTTGTATACTCTAAACACAAATCTCTTACCAGATAAAATTTTTAAATATTTTTCCTTATTTAATGGTTTTCACTTTCTTCATGGCATCCTTTGAAGCACAGCACTTTATTTTGATGAAATTCAATCAATCTTTCTTCTTTTTTTTTTTTTTTTGTGTGTGTGTGCTTATGTTTTTGGTAACATATCTAAGAGTTTCTGACTTAAGGTCATAAAGAGTTACTTTTGTAAGCCGGGCATGGTGGCTCGTGCCTGTAAGCTTCAGCCTATGAAGCGGCTGGGGCTAGGGATCGCGGTTCGAGTTCCGCCTGGGGGCCGTAGCTAGACCTAGTTCCAAAAAATAGCTGGGCGTGGTGGCGCGCGCCTGTAATCCCAGCTACCTGGGAAGCTGAGGCTGGGGATTGCTTGAGTCTGTGGTACCCCGGGCAACAACGAGAGCCTGCGGTTCCATGGGCAAAAATAGCGAGACCTAGTCTCAAAAACAAAAAAAAGTTACTTTTGTTTTCTTCTTAGTGTATTATAGTTTTCTCTCCTTGTAGTTTGAACTTTGGTCTATTTAAAAATAGAACAAATAGATTTTTTTAATATTTAAGGTTACATTTTTGCTATTCCTTATGTGCACATGTTCAACTCACCCTCCACCAAACTGCCAGTACCCATGTGGTATGATTTATGCTCCATTCATTTGCATTTAGATATTCAGTTGTCCCAGCACCATTGTTGAAGATCATCCTTCCCCACCTCACTCTTGACATATTCTCACACCCTTGTCAAAAATCAACTGACTGTAACTATCTCTTTCTGAACTGTCAGTTCTCTTCCTATGGTCTGTGTATTTCTTTTAAAGGATTGGAAGGAACTGTTTCTAGACTTTTTCTTCCTGAGGTAGTGAGCAGATTCTGCACCATAATTAGTAATAGAGTGCACTGAAGCCTACCAGCACCAAAACTTACATTTAAAAGATATAACTTGAGCCTTACTCTATTGCCAGAAATCAAGTTTGGCGAACTCCTTCATGGGACCATTGCCTTAGTGCAGTGGTTCTCAGTGGTCTCTAGACACTTAGAGCATAAGCATCACCTGGAACCTTGTTAGGACTACAAATGGTGGGCTGTGGAAGGGTTTAGCCAACCTTCTGAGTGAGTCTGATGTATACTTAAATTTAAGAACCATTGCTAAATCTGGAACTGGAAAACTGCCTACATGTCTGTGAATGGCAGGGCATCTGGCTAGAAGCAACTGAGCAAGAGGTCAGATCATGCCAGAGACCGACTTTGAGGAGACAAGGAAATTGGGGCTGGCTTTAAAATCCATCTTTGTGTTGGTTGCTTGGAGAAAACAGAGACTAGTAGGACTTTCTGCTGTAATAGAAATATTCTGTACCTGTGCCATCCAGTATGGTAGATGCCATCCAGTATGGTCCACACCTGACTCTTGAACACTTGAAGTGTGGTTCATGTAACAGAGGAAGTTTCCCTTTTGCTTAATTAAATTAAAAAAGCCACATGATGCTGGGTGTGGTGGTGGACACCTGTAATCCCAGTTACCTGGGAGGCTGAGGCTGGGGATCACTTGAGTCCGCAAGTTCAAGACTGGGCAACATAGTGAGACCTAGTCTCTTAAAAAATAAATAAGTAAATAGCCACCTGAAGCTGGGGCTCAACTGGAAAGCATAGTTATAGTTCTAGCTCCTACCTATTTGTGACAAATGCTCTCTTAAGGTAAACTGGTTATAGTAAGTGGTCATGATTATCATTTTAAATCAACACCTATAAAGAAGAATTTCTTAGAATAGCACTGTTTTAAATCTGGAAGAACAAAAAGTGAGTATAAGCACTATCTTTGCTAAGTCTTTTTTAAATTATTGTGATTACAGTTGGTAAATGAGAATAAATAGCAGGTTGCTAAATTCTAGCTGTAATTCTAGGAGGAGAATCAGTGACCACATAAACCTCAAAAGTAAAGATTAGAATTTAACTTAAACCAGGTGGTTACACAGGACTTGAAGAGCACAAGGAATGACTGAGTTTAAAATGACAGCGACAAAAAAGAAAAAGAGGAGGAAAAAAAATGTACTATGGGAAAGAAAGTAGAATCCGTCCCCTTGTGGAGAATGCCTTGTCATCTAGGATTAATTTTTAGGTTTGTGAGTTTGAAACATTCTTTCAGGAGCTATTTTTAATTGTAGAATTTTCATATCAAATTTGGAGATGCTTCTCAATATTGCTTGGGCTGAAAGAAGCATCTTCACATCACATTTCAAAAAAAAAGTCAATTCAGTTAGTCAAAGGAGGCAGTTTTGCAAGAAATGAGAGCTGTTGCTGTTGAGGAAGTGGAATCAAGGTTTTAAGAGCTGTATCTGACAAATCTTAAGGGTTTTCAAATAAGGGTTTAACTGTTTACTTTTTTTTCACTCTGACTTTTTCATGACATATATCTGTGTTCGCTGGAAATAATTAAAATTATCTAAAGGAAAAGCACAGTTGAAGAAAACCATCATAAAGTCCATTGCTTATTGATATATATATATATATATATATATATATATATATATATGGCTTTATATGTATTTTATCCTAACTTTCTCCATATATAACATATATATATATATATTCCATCTATAAGGACTAAGTATATACCATTTTATAACTTTTGTATCCACATAATAATTTGTGGATAAACTAGAACTATTTAACTCACCCCTTCTTGAGAGACTCTATATGCAATTACACATCACTGTGTACTATTGTCTATTTCCTCAGGATACACTTCTAAAAGTAATTGATGGATTCAAAGAGTATGCACAATATTAAGGTTTTTGGTACACATAACAGATTACCTATCATCTGTAAAGGTTGAGTTTATTCTCTCAGTATCCTTTTTTTTAATTGAGGTACAATTTTCACTTAGATTAGTTTTAGTTGTGCAACATAATTATTAGTTAATTTTGTATATATTGTGAAGTGATCACCACAATAAGTTCATCACACATAGTTAAAAATGTTCTCTCTTGTGACAATAACTTAAGGTTTTAAGGTTTCAGCATAATACAATATAGCTGTGTGACCATATTGCACATTACTTCCCTGTGACATTCTGTATTCTAGAAATGACTAGTTCTGGTCTGTAAAATTCCTCTAAACTTTAGTCCTTTTTTTGTTTTAAATCACAATTCACAGTGCTGGGCTAGCTTCCTCTCAGCTTCTAGAGAGTAGCCTCTACTGCCTGTTTCCAGGCTCCCTGCCAGAGCAGACTCAAACTCTGCTGAGTGCATTGTGTTCCAGTCTCTCCTTCTCATCCTTGCACTCTTTTTTCTCTTTTCCAGAGTGAATTAGATGTATCCTTTTTCAATACTGTGAGCCAAGTTTTCCACAGGACTTGGCAAAGCACAAGCTAGTCTTGATGAGGTAAGTGTGAATGGGCAAGAAGATGATTCAGCAGAATCCAGAACACTAATTATCAACAACTATGACAAGACACCCAGAGGTGCAGGTGCTCTGCGGAGCTCCTTCCCCACTCTTTTTTTTTTTCCATAAAGACCATTCTTATTAATATTCTTATATTTTTCAGAAAGGAAAGTAGTTAACTATTTATATATTAATTAACTTATTTTAAACATATAGAATAGATGTTTTCAGAATTTAAATGTAACACAGCCAGAAAATGCTTGGTGTCCTCCTTGGAAGACTAAATTTTCATATCTCTGAGTATGAAATCTCCAGATATCTCTCACCTATTTAGAATAAGACCTTAAGGGATGATAAACTGGAGGGCTAAAGAAACAACCTAGTTTGTATTCATTCCCTTTATAGCAGAAAAAGTGTTCCTTTTCTTTCTTTTCCCTTTTAATTCAAAATATTCAAAGGTCCCAACAAGCATGATTTGCTTAGAATACATCAGGCTTGTGGATTTTGGCAGGGGCCCTCTGGGCTTTGTGTGAGTGCTCTGGAAGCAAGTTGACTTTCAAGTTAATGTTTTATTTCAAAAGTTTGCTGACCACTTCAAAGCAATAAATTAAAGTCCTTTGAGAACAGATCAAGCTTAAATCTAAAACCATAGCATTGATTATAACAAATATATTTGTGTATATATGATAGATATTATAACACATTTATATATATACATATGTATATAAAGAATGACTTGTCCAGAATGGCCATTTACTTTTTACGGTTGATAGCAAAGTCATCAATGTTGATGAACTTCATTTGCAGGCTGTATTTAGAAGCCTCTTAAAAATAACTGGAAAATCTGAGTGCCCTCTAGTGATGATGAGTAACCTAAATCTATAATCCCTTTGACCTAACCTATATATTAGATTATATCCAAGACCAGACTGAATATTAGGATATATTTTCTTTCAGTATGTAACAATCCATTTTAGTCAAGCCCTGTAAAACAATTAAAAAGAAATCTCTTCCTCCTTGTCCAGGGGATTAAGAAAAGTGCTTTTCATTTAAAAAGCACTACAAAGATAGCAAAGCTAATAGACACTACACTAGACTATAGGAAGCCAAGTTCGGCTTTCAGTCCTGCTACCAACTAGTTGTGTGTCTTGGGCAAGACACACAACAACCACACTTCAAAATGATAAAATTAGATGAGGAGCACTCTGGCACTTTCTCAGTCTTAATATTTGATGTCGCTTTGACTCTAGGTAACTGAACTGAGTTTCTTTTCTCCTAGAACAGGAAAAGTTTACTCTTCAGGTTATTACAGTGAATCAGATATAACAGGTATTATAGTTGAACTAGTTGTATTGAGGTTTAATAAACTAGATGTTTATTAGAAGTAGAAACCAGTTTATCTTTGTGTCCCTCTGGTATATAACATAGATTTAAGTGATGAGCTCCTGCTTTCTTGATTGAATTTAATCTCTACACTAAGGCACACTACTATTTGTATCTTTCTCTACAGTTTACCAGAGGTAAAATTTTCTTGCTTCCCTTCCTCTGTGGCCAGGCTCTATAGTAACTGTCCTTTAGAATTTTCTGACTGTCCACTTGACAAGTCAGGAATCTTACATCATTTGGAGAAGGGAATTCAATATCTCCAGACATCACTTGGCTCTGGGCATAATTCCATGCGGGCCTCCAGTGGAGCAAGTAGGTGGGCTTGGGGCACCTCTCTGTTTTACTGACATTCTTAAAAGATTTTCCACCCTCAGCCATCTGGGAAAGAAAAAAAAAAATCAAGTTAAAAGCCCTAACTGTCCTTTGTCTCATACATGGTTCTTTTTAACTGTCACATGTCCAGGATCTCTATAGACTAGTAACATAGGGAGGCCTTTCACAGGTGAAACCTCAGTCTCCTACTTCCTGAGAATTTTCACTCTGATTAGCAAGGGACCAGGAACCTGCTGGTGCAGTTTAAATCTTTCTGGAGTGCCCTGCAGGAAAGCTTCCTTGGGCCTTGGAAGGTTAAGAATGGGCATCTGATAGAGAATGACATCCTGGAACTGGTTCTCCAAACACTCAGAGCCCATTGTCTCCTACTTTGCTCAGGCTTAAGAAAGCTTCCTTGTTATGCAGTCCATATGGAATAGATATGATTTTGTTTTGTTTTGTTTTGTTTTGGTGGGAAGAAAGCAAGTTACATTGCTGGCATGGTGGCTCGTGCCTGTAAGCTTCAGCCTATGAAGCGGCCAGTGCTAGGGATTGCAGATCAAGTCCCACCTGGGGCCCGTAGCGAGACCTAGTTCCAAAAAAATAGCTGGGCGTGGTGGCACATCCCTGTAATCCCAGCTACCTGGGAAGCTGAGGCTGGGGACTGCTTGAGTCTGTGGTATCCTGGGCAATGAGAGCCTGCGGTTCCATGGGCAAAAATAGCAAGACCTAGTCTCAAAAAAAAAAAAAAAGAAAGAAAGAAAGTTACATATGGATAGGTATGCATATTACAATACCATAATTACAAAGTTGTTTGTTTTTTTTTTGGAGACTAGGTCTCCCTAGTTTTGTCTGTGGAACCGCAGGCTCTCGTTACCTGGGGTACCACGGACTCAAGCAATCCCCAGCCTCAGCTTCCCAGGTAGCTGGGATGACAGGCGCGCGCCACCATGCCCAGCTATTTTTTTTTGGAACTAGGTCTCGCTACGGGCCCCAGGTGGGACTCGAACCGCGATCCCTAGCCCTGGCCGCTTCATAGGCTGAAACTTACAGGCACGAGCCACCATGCCCGGCCTCATAATTACAAAGTTATAAACCATGCAAAATAATACACTATTTACTGATGTGTGATTTAAAAGTTTCAAATACCACAGGAATGACAAACATCAAATCCAGTGTGCTGGTTATTATTTCTGGGAATGTATAATGGGGAATAGGATAGGCGAGAGATATCCATAGAGAATGTCAACTATCTCTGTAATGGCTGGGTTTTTTTAGTTTAAATTTTTTTAATTTTGCATATATATGTGTATTTATATTTATATTACATTATTGTGTACCCCAGGGCTTTCCCATTTCCCTAAAACCTGTTAACCATCCTGCTCTTTTGTGTCCTTTGCCTCCCCAGCCTTCTTTCCCCCTTCCTCTCTTGCTCCATTTTTCCGTCCCATTGGTTGTTTCTAATTTTTCTTTAGAATAGATGCATTTAAAGGCTCAATTTGATGCAATAACAAGAGAACAGGTCAAAATTTCTTATAATTCCCCCAAAGTCCTTCACTTGCAGTTTTGTTGTTATTCTTTTTTGTTTTGTTTTGGTTTTTTCCAGAAAGTTTACCACCCTGAAACCTTTTAAGAATGGGGCAGGTTTCAGAGCCTGTAGATTTTGTGAAATAAAAATGCACCATTTATATTTCTCCCTAGTAGGGCTTGTTCTACTTCTAGTAAGACTAACATCACAAAGCAAGACAGATGGGATTTAAAAAAGGAATCACTTAAGCACAAGAAATCAGGACAGAAATTTTGGCTTGTTGAAAACCCTTCTACTAAGTGGAAACTCTGGTGCAGTGGTGCCAAGCATACTGTACCCTTGGGACCAGGCACATCATTGACCTAAATCATTCATGTGCCTTGAATAAGCTCCTGTACACTTTTCACGTCCCATATAGTCCCTATTTCTATAGGAACATTTGCCCTACCACATACCTCAGTAGACTTATTTAAGACCTCAGTGCCATGAATTAGTTTTTAGGAACCAGTTTGAAGAGCTTCCCAAAGTGTGTTCAGCTTGAGAGCTCCAGCTTTGCTGAATTTTCCAGACAATTCATAATTCAAAGGAACTATCTCCATTACCCTCTGCTAACTAGTTGGTGGATGGCACCATTGAATAGCTCTGTGTAGAGGTATCTAACTAATTCCTCCTCAGTCCAGTGCACATCTTCTATGTGTGTTAAAAATTTAACAACCTTATTGGTATTTTGTGCCTTTAGAAGACTTTTAAAGACTTGGTTAATTTTGACTAGACTAGAATGCAGCAGTGCTGTCTTTTTTTTTTTTTTTTTTTTTTTTTTTTTGAGACTAGGTCTCGCTATTTTTGCCCATGGAACCGCAGGCTCTCGTTGCCCGGGGTACCACAGACTCAAGCAATCGCCAGCCTCAGCTTCCCCGGTAGCTGGGACTACAGGTGTGCGCCACCACACCCAGCTATTTTTTTGGAACTAGGTCTTGCTACGGGCCCCAGGTGGGACTCGAACTGCGATCCCTGGCCCCAGCCGCTTCATGGGCTGAAGCTTACAGGCACAAGCCACCGTGCCCGGCCTAGCAGTGCTGTCTTTTTTTTTTTTTTTTTTTTTTTTTTTTTTT
>PVHY01006894.1:0-18645 GCA_004024945.1 Uropsilus gracilis | reverse complement strand
CCAGAGCTCCATTCCTGGACCTTGTAATTTAGAGAGTCCCTCTTCTAATTTTCCTTCAGCAGCAGCATCCTCTCTGTGATGAGGATACATACCCAGAGCGTATTGGGCCCCCTCCTTCATCACCCCCAGGACTCTCACAATTTACTGAGTACCCAGACATCCCCTCTCTTACTGCTAGGGCCTTACTGGGTAACCATCCCACCCTCGTCACCAGTTGTAAGCTTCAAACTCACCAATCTACACAGGTTCTTTACTGGTTCAAGCTACACAGACACATCAGGCAAGGCAGGGTAGGGCCAGAGCCAGCGGGTGCTGGAACTCAGACCAGCCTCAGCCCTCCAGAAATCTTCATGCTCTTCCTCTGCACTCTCCTGTTAATGTTCTCTCATTCTTTATTTTTTTTTTTTTTGAGACTAGGTCTTGCTATTTTTGCCTGTGGAGCCGCAGACTCACGTTGCCCAGGGTACCACGGACTCAAGCAGTTCCCAGCCTCAGCTTCCCAGGTATCTGGGATTACAGGTGCGTGCCACCACGCCCAGCTATATATTTTTTTGGAACTAAGTCTCACTATGTGCTCCCAGCGGGACTCAAACTGCAAATCTTACAGGCATGCGCCACCATGCCCAGCCTGTTCTCTCATTCTTGTTCATGCTCCTGCGCATGCTCTCTGCACCCCTTAAGTCCCCCACACCAAGCCCAGACGTGCACACTTACACACACCCACTGAACCACACAACCATGGGACGAAGCAGTATCCCAGGTGCTAGTCATAAAGGCTGATGAAGGAAAAAGCCTGACTGGCTCACTCACCCTACAGGCCTTTACATCACCCCCAACCCAGCACTATGGGAAGAAATGAGAGACTAGGATGGTAACCAGGTTATCTCACATGCATACATGAGAAGCAGGGAGTAGGCCAGGTTCCCTATGTTTTCCTTTTTGTTTTTGTTTTTTTTGGAGACTAGGTCTCACTTTTTGCCTGTGAAACTGCAGGCTCACGTTGCTTGGGGTACCATAGACTCAAGCAATCCCCAGCCTCAGCTTACCAGGTAGCTGGGACTACAGGTGCATGCCACCATGCCCAGCTATTTTTTTGGGACTAGGTCTCACTACGGGCCCCAGGCAGAACTCGATCTGCAATCCCTAGCCCTGGCCGCTTCATAGGCTGAAGCTTACAAGCACGAGCTACTGTGCCCAGCCAGAATGTTTTCTTAACTCAAAATATCTTTAAACACAAACATCTTTCGAACACTCATTTTTTGTTGTTGTTGTAAGTCCTGACAACTCAAAAGCCTAAGCGATTGATTCTGGAATCTTAAAACTCATGTGGGTAGCATGAAAGCATCCTGATGCATGCTCTCTTTTGCAACTGAGGTAGGTGCCTCCTAGAGGAGTAAAGGCACCAGGTATCAGTAATCAGCACCAACAAGGATTGCAGGCTCAGGACACAAGGCTCATGGTAGGGCATCTATCTCTCCTTCCTTCTGTGTCTTCCTAAAATCTATCCTCTTCTAGAGGACTAGAAACCAGAACACAGCTTCTCCAAGTTAGGAGATGACTTCAGCCTGACTTAATGAAATATCCCAAAACTAGCTGTTCAACCAGGGGCTATGGAAATACTGGCAGGATGAACAAAAATTCTCCAGGGAAGTCATCTAGCAGAGGTGGCAGCTTCTAAGTGAACTGAAATTTACTCATTGTTCTCTCAGGTACAATAATTACGTCATTACGGAAGGATTACTAATGAGATATGATGGAATATGTGACTACACCAGGTAGTCAGCATAATATTCCCAAAGAGTAAACTTTGGATTCCTGACTCTAGGGCTATAAATTAGATAGAACATCAAGTTTGATGTTTAAAGAATTTCATAACCCTCTGGCGTATAGTGTGGCTATTTAATCCCTTACAAAACTTTTGTAAAGTGCCTTTAACTGTGGTGCCTTGGTGTCAGAGTATTTTCCTGACTCCCCTAAAACACTAGGGAAGATGTTTTAGAGATTGGTGTTTACCAGTCTTTGGTTGAAGGGATCAGAAAACTCAACAGTTTCTGGATGTCTTGATAAGACCATACTCTCCAAAAGTAGAGTTCACATTCAGAGATTTCTAAGTGTCTTTGATGCTCTACCGACTGAGCTATCCGGGCTCTCGATTTCTAAGTGTCTTTAAAGGCAGGGCAGCAAGGGGTGAGAGCTGGCAGGTGGCTGGAGGTAAAGTGTTGCAGCTAGGTTTTTGGGAAGGGCAGGCACTGGAAAATAAGGGGACCAGGAACCTTTCCAGCATGGGATCAGCATGGGAGTGTTATGGATAGTCAACAAAGTCGGCCATTCACTGGCAAAGGAGATATGATTGTTCCAGATAAAACAGTGTAGTGTGGCTTCCAGGCTTTGATGGCTTCTACTGGCCTAAGCCATCTCTCTAAGCGTGTTCTCAGAATTTGCTACTGTCCCTCCCCACCATGTTCCTCAGCATTACTCCCACTTCTTTCATTCTGGGTTCTGTTTTACTCAGGCATCATAACAGCAGGTTATGTGAAGCAAGAGTTGGTAGGGGGAGGGTGAAACAATAGGCTCATTTAACCTAACCCTGGACTTTCATACTTGTGTTATTTTATATAAACTTTAGACAGAATTCCATCTGGATGTTGTTTTCAGAATATGAATAGGTCTTCAAGTAAAGTACACTCAAAAAAAAAAAAAAAAAAAAAAAAAAAAGAAAGAAAGAAAGAACAAAAAACTGAAGTACGCTCTGTTTTCAGTGGTTAATAAGAGCCTCAAAGTAAGGCTGTATGATAAGTCTCCAGGACCATGCATACTCTTCCTGAGTTTTCTGCACAGTACTCAGTTTGCTGTGGAAAGCATGAACACATTGGCCCGTGGCAGTTTATCTAATGTTATGGAAAACAGAACAACAGTAAATAAAGAGAACTACTTTTTTCTACTTAATGTACTAAAGAACCATGCTTAGCGATAATTTAGGTGAAAAAGGAGATCTGTCACCAAAATCTATAGTTAAAAGTTGTAGATTTTTGGCATCCCATTTGCACGGCTGCTGCTCAGTTTTCTCTCATCAAAGGGTAACTAGCCCACCACAGTGGTGTTAATGTACTGTTTTTAAAGTGTTTATGATGCAGAGGTCAAAAATTCAACTTAGGATCTAGAAACATTTCAGTCACTTCAAAAAAACTGTCGGTAGCGCATGCCTGTAAGCGGCAGCCTAGGAAGCCATAGCAGGAACCAGGGATCGTGGTTCGAGTCCCGCCAGGGGCACATAGCAAGACCTAGTTCCAAAAAATATATAGCTGGGCATGGTGGTGTGTGCCTGTAATCCCAGCTACCTGGGAAACTGAGGCTGGGGATGACTTGAGCCTGTGGTACATGTGGGGCAACATGAGCCTGCGGTTCCACAGGCAAAAATAGCGAGGCCTAGCCTTTAAAAAAAAAACAAAAACAAAAACAAAAAAAAACTGATGTCAAGTAACATAATCTAATGAGTTCCATGATGTTCAACTCCAGTCCACATTAGGTAGAAACTCAGGAAGGCTCTTAAGATTTCAGCGTAGGAGAAAGTGGAACTTCAGTGGAGCTGTTTGTTGGGAAGCTATTTCTAATTCATACTAGTTCCAATCTTAGGGTGCCTATGAGGTAAAACAAATGGTCTTAAGAATCTTTCAAGTCAAATTCAGTCTAACCTAAAGGTAAAAGCCTCTGGCAATAGTCATTCTCAGC
The DNA here is from genome assembly GCA_004024945.1 of Uropsilus gracilis. Lineage (NCBI taxonomy): Eukaryota > Metazoa > Chordata > Mammalia > Eulipotyphla > Talpidae > Uropsilus > Uropsilus gracilis. The sequence goes on along the minus strand of PVHY01006894.1, from coordinate 14,916 downwards.
TCACATAAGTAAACCAACAGCTTTACTTTCTTGCTTTTTCATTATTTAGATGCCAGGATTGCAGTGTTTGCTGGTTTATTGGCATGGGCCTTGGCATGTAGGGTATTTCTTGGCCCCTGCTCACTTGGCCTGTAGCCCAGATGCCATTACTGTTAGTCTCACCAGTGTGTACAGGTTAGTCACAAACCAAATCAAGATGAACAACTGGGTTCTTATTTTAAAGGAGTCACATGATTCCAGAAGAAAATCAGCTTCCAAGCATTTGTCTCACATTGGATTTGGCCTGTGGTTTCCCTATATAGTGTCAGAACACTGCATGAGTATTAGGGATTTGAGCCAGAGACCCAGATAGACAAGCAGTCACATGCCCATGGTGCACAATGACCTCACTCATGTTTCCGGGATGTTGGGAAATTGTGACTTGTTGAAGGACCTTGCCCTTGCAATAGGAGGGTATCAGTGGTCGATATGATTCAGCAGTAAATTCTCATTAGAATTTCAGAACAACTGGCTAGTTGCTCAACATCTGAGTTGCAGATACCAACTTGCCAAAGATGGAGCAAGTCTTCAGAATGGCTTACTCCCTGAACCAGTTAGATTCCCTTCTATCTGAAAGAAGATCTTGGATTTTCTTGGATGAATTAACATTTTTGAAGACACTGAAGTTTTCACTGCCCTTAGGTGGGATTCTGCAGGCCATTTTTTGCACAGCCATCATTTCTTCCAACTCTGCCTTTCCTTGATCCTGCCTGTTATTCTCACTGTCTTGGCTTCTAAAGTTCTGGCTTCTGGGTCCAGTGACTAGGAATGAGTCAGGGGCCTACTATTCCGGTCCCCATTTGGTCATGGACAAAGCAATCATCTATATAATTGGAAGATATTAATAGGCATATGAGAGTTAAGCTTTTTTTTTCTGGGTCACGTAAGGATAGTTCCCATGGGCTCCTGAACAAAGTTTATTCTGCTTGAGGTGAGGACTATTTGCACAGAGCTTAATGAGATATTAACACAGAACCTAATAGAAACTTAAAATTTGTCATTCACCAGGGTTGTCTCAGTGTGTGTAGATGTACTTCATTTAAAAAGTACAATATAGACTTGAACGTCTGGGAAGAAGAGCCAGGTTATAACAATTCACTTTACAAAGATTAGCTAATTTCAAGTTCCCTTGGTGCATTTATTCATTCATTTACTGAATGAAGATTGTCTATATGAAACAATCTGTCGCCCACCGTTTTTATTTTTATTTTTTACTTTAAAAATCCAAGATCATATTCTTTAAAGAAAAATGGAAAACTTAAGATATTAAAGTGTAGAAACACTTAACCATTGTCAACATCACATTCCAGTTCTTTTCTATTCATAAAAGTCAGCTGCTCAGAGGAGTTGACCCCAGCTTAAGCTAAATATTGTAGTGTAACGGCATTTTCTTCCTAGCCCCATGTCCTGTTCTAACTCTAATAAGAACATCAGTAAGTTAAACTGCCTCCTGTTATTCTCGGTTATTTTTAGAACTATTTAAAAGAGGCACTTTCTTGAAACTCAGAATGGTTATCTACTTGGCACTGAGCCAGCATGCCTTGCCTCTTCATTCAGATCTCTTAATCTTTTCTTCAGCACTTTGATAGAGATAGCTTACAAGCCACAATTGTAAAGGTGTCTTGTTTTTAGGCAGAGATCTGGGGGCTGAAGGTAAATGTATACTCAGTGGCCTCAAGACAAGGCTGGAAGCAGCTGGGTGCCATGGGCAACACCTGTAATCCCAGTTATGTGGGAGGCTGAGGCTAGGAATCACTTGAGTCTGTAGGTTCAGGACTACATAGGAAGACCTAGTCTCTAAGGAAAAGAAAATTAAAAAAAATTTTTTTGAGAAGGGAAATCTAGAAGTAAAGCAGGCAAGTACATGTTTTGGGCTTTAATTCCACATGGCAGTGACTAGCCATGTGACCTTGGACAAAGGTTTAATGCCTGTGTTCTTATTTTTAAATTTAGGAAAATATCGAATGTATATCAGAGTTGTAGGGAAGACTGATATAATAAACGAAAAGCACTCAACACAATGCCTAGAATATAATGGGTATTCAATAAGGCACTACTACCATAAATGTTAATGTTATGGGAAGACATAATTGTTGAGGGCAGGTCATGATACTGCCACGTATCACTTTGTTTTCCAGCTCTTAACAGATTCCCTCTCTCCAGCTAAAGGTATAGCCATTCCATTCTATGCCTGTTACCCAGTTAGCTTAACCATGAATAATTTCTATCACGGACACCAAATTTAAATTTAAGTTCATTAATACTGCAAAAACCAAAAGAAAGAAAACTTTGTGCTTAGACTAATTTGCACTAAAAAAGTTCCAGGCCAAGTCATAAATTAGTGAATGTCAACATTTTTATACCTCAAACTAATTTCCTTAACTTGACCCTAGATAATGTTTAACTTAGATAAAGTTCACATCATTTTGGATGAAATGGTCTTAAATGGCTGCATTGTGGAAACAAACCGGGCAAGAATTCTTGCTCCTCTACTGATTCTTGATAAGATGACAGAGAGCTGAACAATGGAAGGTTCTGCCAGACGACTTATAGGAAATGGGAACACCAGTGGAATACATCTGTAGCCCTAAAGAATCTGAAGGCCACAAATTGCAAAATGGGGTAATTTTCAATACTTAAAATAGGCGTTTTCCACAGTTCCTAAATAAAAAGCGAAATTGTATTTTAAAATATGATGTACAAAGAAACATCTTCTCTACAAATTTTACTTTCTAACTATAAGCATCCCCTCCCCCCCACCTCATTAAACTTTGCTGAGTTCTGAGGGAATCTTGTCTTTGTTTTCCTTTGTAAATTTTAATTCAGTAACAATAGCATGGGGCGAGAAGTGTGGCAGCTCTGTCTTCCGATAAAATTTTAAAATTGACTTAAACACATACAGCATTGTCAACAGTTTTCTGAATGCTATTCTATTCCCTACTGAGTCAGAAGTTAGAATTTAATTTACTGTATTTACCTAATAAAACTGTAGGATCATATTTTATTTGCACTCTTAAAGCTGATAGCCATTTTATGGGCACTAAGCAATTATAGTGACATACAGTTTACAATGTTTCTATCAACTAATGAATAAATATTACAAAGAACCCTTATAACTATTCTTATACCATATATTAAAGGGTTTGTCTTATACCCCTTCTCCTCGAACATCCTGAAATCAAAGAAAACTGCAAGTCACCATAAAATGGCAATGCCCTGAGCCTCCACCAGCCTTTCTATATACTTTTACTTCTCTATCAATAGTACAGTATATAGAAACTGTCCTAGGTGATGGAGGAAGCAGAAATTCTTGGCACATTTATATAGTGTGCCATCCTATGCACTCCAAGAACTTGTTCATCTGCCACACTATTCTCTAAAAGATAAAATAAATGGACATTCTAGACACTGACAATTCATGTACTACTGTATTTGTGTGTACATGCTTGCTATCTTGTACGTAATTTTAAATTCTTTTTTCTAAAAAGCTACTTCCATAGTTATCATAGTTACAAAGACCCAGACAATACACCAGCAATAAACTCCAACTCAAGTTGTTTTGAACTCACTCAGGAAAGTAAAGAGAAGGCTCTGACCTGCAGGAATAGTGAGTGGTACAGCACTAAGTAGCCAGGGTCTTGGGGAAACCCCATCTAGAGTACAGTGCTTTAAGTCTTTCTGAGACTTAACAGTTGGGGGAAACAATGTCCTAGTTGGTGGCACTTAATCAGTAGCACATTCAGGTAACTGCTGAAACTGGTACACCAGAGGTAACTAGGGAGTGAACAAAATTAATTTTTGGGTCACACCAAAATAGCACTTGAATAACATCCTGGCACACATTTTAGTACCTTAAGAGAATAACAATTTTTTTAAAATAGTAGGTATCTAACACAGGAAAAAATACTCAGTAACAGAATATGTGGAGACCCCAATAGATGTAACACTTGATTCATAACATAAACTATAATGCAATTTGTCTGTTCTTGCAGACTGTGTCATCTTACATCAGGTTCATTACCAAAGGAAATTTATGTCTCAGATTGGTCAGCTTTAACTTGTTCTCGGACCTTTCTTGCTGCAGGAAGACAGCTGACATTGCACTTACTGATTTTCTGAAACTCATCAGTTTTGCCTGATGTAGTAATATACTAGACCAGGATTCAGCAAACATTTTCTATAAAGGTCCAGATAAATATTTTAGGCTTTGTGGGCCATATGGTCTCTCATGTAGCTATTAAAATTCTGCCATTTTAGTGTGAAAACAGCCAAATATAATACAGAAATAATTGAATGTGGCTATGTTTTTCTCAAATTGTACTTTTTGTGATAATGGTTTACAACACTGTATATGATATAGGAGCATGGCTGTGTTCTAATAAAACTATGGAAACATTTTAATTTCATGTAATTTTCATATCATAAACTATATTTGTTATTTTCCCAACCACTTAAAAAAAAATTGAACCAAGCTTAGCTTTTGGGCCATACAGTAACAGGTAGCAGGCCAGTATGCTGACTGTGGTGCTAGTAAAAGCTGGCCACTGACGGATACTTTGAGACTTTTAATAATGGCAGGACTGCACACAACTGGATTTTAATTCTAACACTAATATAAAGTTTTAATCATGCATCCGTGACTTGAGACAATCACCACAACTATTTTTTTTGATTAAAGCATAAGTCATACATTTAAATATTTGCTATGTTTTATTTTAATATTCTCACAGAGAACTGTGAAACTAACAATAAGGTAAATTATTTAAATGCTGCCACTAATAACATAGTCACAACATTCTCACTCAAGAGGATAAAAACAGTACTCAAGTGACTGACTACAGAGGGAGATAATTTCTTCTAATGTAGAAAGGGATCATACCTTTTAAATAGGTAAATAATGGGCAATTTCAAAAAATGCTTTTTCACTCCTAAAAAGCCATTTGGCCAAACGGTGTCTAGCAACATTTCTTCCACCTATATACACAAGACGTGGTAAGTCACAGGAATCTGGAAAATGGGACTAGAGCTCCTTCAAAACCAGGAAAAATTAGTATCCTGGTAGTTTCTTTTCACACTAATACAACATTCAAAAATCATTCTTGGATCTTAGATTTACACATCCCTGCAGATACAATGGTAAGAAGTGAACCTGGTGTTTAAAAAGTCAACACAAATAATGTGGCCGTTATTAGCTGAAGAATACTTTAAGACGGAATACAACAGTTGAATCACAAGCATGTGAACATACATTTTTTTCTGACCTTCCAGTTTTAGTGAATGTATTAACTGCAGAAAATACATTTCTTCATGTAGTAATTTCAAAAACTTAAATCTCAATGATTCAAAATGAAAAGCATGAATGGTTGCAGTGAAATATTCACGACACAATTTTGTACGCTGCAAACAGTTTAATGATTATTGTTGAGCATACATTTTGGAAAAATTTTACGTCAAACTGCAACAAGTTAAATAAATGTTTATAATATACAAAGAAAATACAACGAAAGTAAAACTTGCTTTAAGTGTGCCTTGCACCTAGACCAGTGTTGTTGTTTTTTTTTTCCCCTTAATATAGCTTTACTTTTGAGCTGCACAAACACACTTAAGAATTTGATCTTTATAGTATGGCATTTAGGAAATAAAAATATACTCCCACCTCAAGAAAATAAAAGGCTTGTGCATGATTATATGCCAAACAAAAGAGAGAACACTAGAATACTCTGATAGTGCAGGCATCAACAAAAAGGGAAAAGAAAAAGCTTGAGATGCTCATTAACTCTCTCTGTTTTAAAGAAGTAGGATTTTTTTGACCAAGTAGCTTAAAAGCCAGCAGAACAGGGGTCAGTGATGGCAACTGTAGTGTATGAAGTATGAAATGACAAACTTTACACAAATACACTGTTAGAAATTTACCAATGAACACTGAAGATCTGAGAAGCTGCTCTTTGGAACAGTCAAGTAGGACCACCTTATCCAGTCATGTAAGCCCTTGTAGCAACACACAGTGTTCTGTGCTATATACTTGCTGGCTGGTAGTTAAAGGATTGGTTTTGTCATTAGCAGCTAACAAACTTATTCCACATGTTCTTAAAGCCTTAATGGTGGAAAAAAAGGCAAGTGTCATTAGCGTGGAGGATCATATACTTCTCTGCAAACAAACACAAGAGGTTTTCACTAGTATTTTTTAAAGTCTCTGATGTCTCCCATTGCACTTCAAAACTCAATTGAGATGAAAGCCTTTCTCCATTGTAGCAGCTAGTAGACGCTCTCTCATGATTTCTTCTGAAGAATATTCAGGCAACTTAAGGTAATGTACACATGTATTCACTGATGGATAGCTTGCATCAGTAGCATCAACCTACAGGGAAAAAAAGTGAAAACAAGACCATGAATTTAAATATTTCTTTAAATCCTTAAATAATTAAATTACATTTGGGGGAGAGGGGAGGGAGAAATCAGGGAAGGGATGAGCACAAGAGGAGGGTTCACGGGTGATATAGGGCGGGGATGGGGAGAGCCCTGAGAAATGCGATGACTGATTGATTGATTGATGCACACATATATAAGCATAAATACGTAAACAGCAAAAAAGTAGTAATAAAAATAAATTGCATTTGGACTCCCCATTAGCTGAAGAGTTTTGTACCTTGCGTACAACGGTGAGCCTGGGATGCAGGTTAGCCAGTCCACCTGGGGGTAATGTTGAACAACCAGTGGTAAACTGCAGGAATGCTTTCCTTTCATCTGAAGACATGCCACATAAAACCCTCACAAACCTCAGGAAACCAGGGCTAAAAGAATAAAAATACACTGATTTTGACTTCTGATATGAAATATGTCACAACTTTGTAAGCCAGCAATCAACCCAAAACTCAATATCCACATGTCAGAAGAACAGCAACAGCTAGGGATTCAGGGTACGTATGAAATGAGCCAGAACAAGCTACTTTTAGAATACTCTTTAAAGACCGTCTTGTAAATGGTAAGAACTAAAACAGTGAAGATGAAGAGTGCAGGGATCAAATGTAAGCAGTATATAAGAAAAGTTCAATATTTACATAATTAATCTAAATATGACCAAGTTACCAACGAGATCTGAAATGAAGCATCATAGTGAAATAAACTGCTCCTATGCCTAAACACAGATGAATTTCATATTAAATGAAAGAAGTCAGCTTAAGGATGCTGCATGACTGCATTTGTTAAGATTTAATCAAAATCAATAGGGATAGTGATTTCTTAGTATGATGTGGAACCTGTGAAGCTGTTTCTTGTTCTGGGTTCCAATTATATTGCTATGTTTATGAATATGAAAATTCATCAGGCTATATACTTAATTTGTCCATTTCTCTGGTACAATTCAATAGAAAGTTTACTTAAAAAATGAACAACAAAAAAACTAAAACAATGTTATTTAAGTTTAATTCTCACTACTGTCATGTTAATTTAGGGACTTAAAAAAATAAGGAACTGTAGTGTTATGTCAGTGATATATATAAAAAAATCAACTAAGGAACTACTCCAGATTAAAAACACAGTACAACTATATGCAGTTTTCTGACATAGGGGGGGTGGGTGGGGATGAAGAGAGTACTATTCAATGATATTAGTTAAATATTCAACAGAACTGGAATAGGGACTGTATATTATCTAATAGCATAATATGATGACCATGCTAATATGTAGAAGAATATCCACAGTCTCAGATAATGCAAACTAAAATAGTACATGATACATAAAAATCTAGTTTCAAATGATTAAAAATGTGTCTGTATACTTATACAGTCTAGATGTACATATAAAGAAAGACAATATAAAGGACATACAGCAACATGTTAGTGATGAGTATGGGAAAAGGATAAGTGGGAATTTTTTCAACTATTCTTTGATTTTTCTATAGGTTGGAATTTATTTGAATATTAAAAGCTGATAGAAAAGCAGTAAAGCCTAAGGGTTTACAATTTACCCAACTTTTAAAATATTTCAAAGAATGAACAATTAAACTGCAGTGAGAGGCCAGGCCTAAGGGGAACGGTAACCACACAAATGATGTATGAAAATTACGAAATAAAAATTAAACAAAATTCAGTGAGAAAAGGAATTGTATGTAACATCAGTCAAGATACACGTGTCTTTTTGTGTAAACTTAGCTTTAGCAAAGAATATGCATCTTAGTTACTGGTGAGACTTAAATGGTATCTCACTTTATGAATGTAATTCAGTCAGATTTTTCTTAGAGAATCTGCCACTTAATAAGAGAACATAAACAGACTTTGCTGATGTGAGAAAATACCAACACATACCTATCACGTGTATAACCCAGCTTAGGTTCCGTGTAATTTATAATATCCTCTGCTGCCCAGGATGGTGACTGGTTTCCACAAAGAATCATTTGGACTTCTTCATGGCTGAAGGAACTTAATTTCTCCATTGGAAAGACTTTATTAAACCCATCTACATTATCCACAAAAAAAAAAAAAAAAAAAAAAAAAAAAAAAAAAAAAAAAAAAAAAAAAAAAAAAAAAAAAAAAAAAAACCAACACAAAACTCTTAAGTTGTAATTTCAAAATACAAAATATCAAATCAAACTAGATGAAATTTCAGCTTACAATCACAAATATGAACAGAGAATAATTTAATCACCACGTGAGTAGTCAAATTCTAGTAATTTCCCAAGCAGCTCTGTGTTATTTTACAAACCACGCAAAGTTTTTTTGTTTGTTTTTTAAGACTAGGTCTCGCTATTTTTGCCCATGGAACTGCAGGCTCACTATGCCCGGGGTACCACGGACTCAAGCAATCCCCAGCCTCAGCTTCCCAGGTAGCTGGGACTACAGGCACGCACCACCACGCCCAGCTATTTTTTTTTTGGGGAACTAGGTCTCACTACGTTGCCCCCAGTGGGACTTGAACCACTATCCCTGGTCCCTGCTGCAGCTTCCTACCTAGGTTGCCGCTGACAGGTATGCGCCATCATGCCCGGCCCTATGTTTTTATTTTCAAAACTATTAAATGACAAACACTGTATTTTGCTTCCATTTTCACCTTAGAAACTTAGGTTCTAACATAAGATTTAATTCATTATCATAATGTGGGAAGTATGCACTCAAGACTAAAAGAGTACCCCACTACTCAGCATGAGTAAGCTATAGTTTAAGGAAATTCCAACCTGTTCTAGGTACTTTACAGGACACCTCACTATTTGGAAGATAAAACACTAGAGGGCAAATCTAGAGATTATCAGCATTCTTAAACATAGCAGTGCCTAAATTTCAACTGTCTCAAAATAAAAGAGAACTTAAAGATTTTAAAAATCACCTCTAAAGGCTTCCATCTGTTTTTGAATACCCGTATGCATACAAAAGTCAAACATCAAATCCACATATTCTTCTGCATTATCCATTGTTATCATCTGCAAAGGAAAATTTGCCAACAGGACTGTTACTTTTGTTATCCAGGAATATTTCAGTTAGTAAAACAGGCCTCATCAATGGGCTATTTCTATCAGAATGGTATTTTTTTACCTCATCTTCACCACTTGGTTTGAGGTCTACAGCCGTAAAACCATATATTCTTGAGGAAGGACAAAACTGAAAATTTAAACTGGGAAACAAAAAGGGATATTAGATTACCATTTAGTCACCAGTTACACTGAATCTTCATTACACAGCTGCCAAAACCACAGAATCCCACCTCACCTTCTTCCCCTCTGTACCCTAACAACAAAATCAGTATACCAGCTTAGATATTAAGTATGTGTTATTTTTTTAAATGCAAATACCTGACCTAAAACCATCAGGCCAACTGTTATAAAATCTGATGCTGGAAAGGTTACTTAACATCTCTACCTTTCCTCTGCTTATTTCATTTCTGTGGAACAAAAAAATAACAAACTAAAGATTTCTGCAATGAGTATCAGCAACACGTTTGCAAAAAAAAATTTTTTTGCCAGAAGCAACTATTACTTTACTAAAGTTACTCATTTCATGTCCCCAAATCAAATACAGACTATGTAACAATTTGTCAAATACAACTAACTTGTAAGTTATATTTATTGTATAAGTTGTCAAATACAACTTAGCTAGAAAGAGAAAGAAGAAAAGAAAGGAGGGAAGAAGGGAACACAGAGTTTGGAAAGGCGAAAAAAAGCAAGCTCTGCAATTAGTGCCAAATCACAGTAAAAAGTACCAAGAGTGTAATAACTCCATGCATATAAACTAACAAACAGCATCAAAATATGTACAGCCCCTGAGTTAACTGATGGAATTACTGGGGATAAAGTTTACATACAAACCCAATTGTTTTCAGCTTTGTCAAGTAAACTATATACTTTAACTAGCTAATGAATTTGTTAAAATATTTTTGGCTTTGGACTTTTAAACACAAGATATATACATACGTATTTATAAATCAGAACTCTTTTTAGAAATTTGATGATTCTATTCCAGCATTCTGTCGTCTTTATAAATTTAACAAAAATTTAAGCCAATAATCAATATTTCCTCTAGCATACTGTTTTACTTAGTAAATTGTTTATTCAATACACTGCAAATTAAATACATAAAAAGCTTTAGAACTTATTCATTAACATGACGCTTACCCTAAATCCTCTATGCTAAGTGGAGGTCCAGAACCTGATGGATTCTTCAGCACTAGTTCCTGTAATTTTGTATTTTTCTCATCTTCAGAAAGACCTTTGTTGCTCAAAATCTGGCGCCTTTTGATAGCAAGGTCTTTAATTTCTTTTAAAAATCTGGCTCTGTGTGGGTTTACTAGTTCAAAGTCTTCCCAAGTTAAAATTCCATTAAACCAAGCCGGGGGCTTAGGTTTGGGGGGGTCCAAAATAAACTCTGATTTTGAATCCTCTTCAAAGCTTCCTACTGAGAGTGAATCATGACCTTCTTCTGTAGAAGCTTCAGACTGACTTTCAGTACAGTGTAAGTCTCTATCACCACGTGATTCATAAATCAGTTTACTCATATTGCTTTTAATGTCACCCATGCACATGAGTTTAAAGAAAGGTTTAGAAATAGGTAAGTCCACAAGTCTATTGTCTTGAATGCATTTGGCCAAGAAAATTCCAAGGAAGTGAAAAAGTTTTGTGATCCTTTCAAGCTCATCACTATCTTGTGGAAATGGTGCTGTAAAAAGTCCACATGATCTCTGTACATAGTATCCAGGAGGTTTCAATCCCCCTCCAAGGTCGACCTAATTTTTAAGAGGAAAAATGCAAATAAAATTGAATAAAAGATCCATACACATTTACACATCCTCATCATTTTAGCTCTCTAAAAGTACTTATATATACACTTGATTAATTTTTGCTGACTAAATTTTATCCTCTATAAACATTTAATAGTATCCAGATTATTTAGTAATCAAAGATGTTCAAAAAACCCAGCTTATGTTTTGAAAGCATAATCTATTTTTAAACACTTTCTCAAAGCAGAATCACATATCAAATCACAAAGTAGGAAATAAATCTTACATGACGAGACTCATCATCTGGAAAATTATCATCACAAAGCCAGGTACCCAGGTCAGTTCTCTGAAATTCTGCTGCTACCAGAGCATAAAACTCTAGTGTGGGTCCCAAGCCTGTTCCTTCTTCTCCTAAAAATTCAACCTAAAATATAAACAAATATAAAAGTATGTACTGATACCAGTATTTCCAAAATTTGTCATATCCAATTTAATAATCCGCTTTTTAAGAGCAACAATATACACAAAACAGAAATTTTAGTTTTTCTAAAATTTGTTCACTACTATGTGTTTTAATACTGTGGTGAGCATTCTTCATACATTCATTTGCTTCTCACAACCCTAAATAATTACCATCTAAATAGACCAAAGAAAACCAAATTTCAAGTAAGAAAGTTATTTGCTTTAAGAAATGATAATACATTTATACGTGTGTCTATGTCACCCAAAACCTAAGCTTAGGTCTCATTTCAGGTAATCACTTTTAAAGGTATTTATCTATATTCTATCTGCTCCAAAAATGACTTAAGAGTACTTATAAAAACATTTAGTGCAAGGTAAAAAAGAGAAAACAATTGTAAAAATTGAGAATTATATCAGCAGAAGATATGTGTATGAAGAGTAAGAGGAAGGTGAAGAAGTTTTAAAGTAAAAGGCAGGCTTATATATTTTCTAAATATGTATCATTTGCCACGATTAGTCTATGATTCAAAAAATTAAACCAGAAAATTCACATATGTAACAAGAGAAATATTTCTTCCTCCACTGCCCTTCAGTAGGAACAGTATTTATATAGGCTACTGTCAATGCCCACCATAATATCGCTACAATAAAATTTCATACAAACTTGCTATAAAATCTTTAAAGTGAAACAATATTACAAAACAGCGGGCCTTAGAATGCAGACATCTAATAGCATAGTTTAATAAAAAGTAGAACTTAGAGGTGATTATCACAAAGACAATTGTAATATTTGGCCCAGACTTTGTTAAGAAATGGGCAATACCCTTCAAAAAGACCAAGTATTTTCCCACCTCAAGAATATATTCTTCGCTGCTCATTAATAAGACTGCTAAGGAGGAGAGTTGACATCCTCTTTATGAAAGATACTCTGCCAGAAAAAGCCTTTGCAAGGAGAGCAGAGAAATCCCTTTGTAATTCTACCTAATGCAGGTGTCACCCCCCATTTCCCTTCCCCCTACCCCCAGCCATGGAGGATGCATATTGTCTAGTTCAGTCAATCCTGCATACAAAAGTAATATAAGGTACCTCAAGAACTGATTTCCGATCTGCATGTATTTGCATAACATTCTCAGCCCATTCCATCAGTGATTCACCACGTGGAACTTTTACTCTTTCATGTTTGAGGCGACCAACTCGAAACTCTCCAGGATCATCTCGCCTTACACTACTTGTAGTCCTCGTTCTTTCTACGGTAGCTTCACGTCGATTTTGTAACCACACAATTGCTCTGAAATAGAAAAATATCTATGTAGCTGTGGCATACAACAGTTGAATGTACTGCTAAACTAGTAACATATTCAAGCATTTAAGAATTTAAGAAACATTTTACCAGATAATCATTTTTATTGTATAAATCATTGTTTCCTAACTTAAAATAAACCCATTATAATTTCCATGAAATAAACTGAGAAAGTACTGCATCTACATTTCCTCTCTTTATTTTAGCAATTCAGTCAAAATAATATCCAAAATACTCAACATGAAAATATAGACAAACTCATAATACATACAAACAGACACATATATCCTAACAGGAAACTAAAATATGATTATGCTTTATTTACTACTGTAATACAAACTGAAAGATGACCATTGAAACAATATAATGATTTGAAAACATTTCAGAACTAGTTCATCTCGGGTGGGAGAAAAACTATGAATAAAAAGATATATTCTCAGTGTGTGCCTGAAAATTTTTTTAGAATCACAGGCATAGCAGGTATTATATATGTCAATTTTCTCAGCTATAAAAGAGAAATCATAACCATTACCTATTAATTTCATGTATACAAATGTTTTGTAAATGGTATAACATGGCACAACAAAGTAACGTGACAGGGAAATAAATGATCAGTTCCATTTTAAACTATAATCATTCAACATATATTTACTGAGCACCTCTAGTATGTTATGCATTACTTTAGGAACTGGGATAGAGCCAGAAACAAAAATAAACAGAAATTTATTCTCCCTATGTATGCCAATTGATTTTTCTAAAAAGTGTCTTGTTCACAACTATGTGTTTTAAAACTGTGGTGAGCATTTTTCATATATTAATTTGCTTCTCAAAACAACCTATAAAATTTTAATGTTATGTTAGTAAAGTCATTTGCAAGCTTTTTTTTCTTAGAGACTAGATCTCCCTATGTTGCCCAGGGTTGTCTTGAACCCGCGAACTCAAGTGATCCCTAGCCTCAGCCTCCCAGGTAGCTGGGATTACAGGTGCACACCACCATGCCTGGCTCATTTGCAAACATTTTATTGGCTCTTCAAAAGCATTTCAACAAGTAAGGAAACTGCCTAAAAACTGTAGAAAGTGATGGAAAACAAAAATACTATAATCCATACTAACAGAACATATCCCACTAGAAACAAAAAAATGTTTAAATGTTAACAACTTTTTCTAAGGAAATATATACAAAATAATATATTTCCTTTATCGGTCTTGATATGAAGTTTATTTGTACATTTGAGCTTACATGACAAAAGTGTATTTACTCTAAAAATACAACAAGTTATAACCCTTACCTGGATGCACCAAATGCTGTACATGTGAAATAAAGCTGTCTAGTTTCAAATGGTATGAGAAAAGGACACTTGCTGGTTAGTTGCTCACACCAATCTGGCAAAGCCCCACTTGCTAATGCCAATGGTTCCTGCAAATTAGAAATGATAATGTCTTAATTATTTTTCAAAGTCAATTCTTTTTTTTTTTTTGCCTGTGGAACCGCAGGCTCATGTTGCACCACAGACTCAAGCAATCCCCAGCCTCAGCTTACCAGGTAGCTAGGATTACAGGTGCGCACCACCACGCCCAGCTATTTTTTGGGACGAGGTCTCGCTACTTGCCCCCAGTGGGACTGGAACCGCAATCCCTGGCCCTGGACGTGGCTTCCTAGGCTGCCACCTATAGGCATGCGCCACCATGCTTGGCCTTAAAAAGTCAATTCTTTCCCACATCCAAAGAACAGACAACAAGAATTGCTGGCGAGGATGTGGAGAGAAAGGAACACTACTACACTGTTGGTGGGAATGTAAACTAGTCCAACCACTATGGAAAGCTGTATGGAGGACCCTCAAGTTAATGAAAATGGAATTACCATTTGACCCAGCAATTGCTCTCTTGGGAATCTACCCAAAAGAGTCCTATAT
>PVHY01006893.1:0-71032 GCA_004024945.1 Uropsilus gracilis | reverse complement strand
TTTATTTCAAGTTTTCAATCAATTTTTACTCAAGCCAGACTTCATTTACATATAAGTATATCAAAAATTTCCCTAATAGTTTAATATTTGTTCCTTCTGAAAATTTTACTTGTATCTCAAGAAGTCATATATCTAAATATTGAAAAGGACACAGGTTGGACATGGAAGTAAAAGGACAACTCACTGGCCATTTCTGTCTTTCCCAACAGCTCTGGTTTAACTATAGAATAATTGGGCCGTTATCATACATGTCCATATTATTGCCCTTTTTTCACTCACTAATTCCTTGGATGAACCACCACTTCAAACCAATTCTACTATCAAATGAGGAATTTCTTTTCTCTGCTTTCTATACAAAGAAAAGATAAAGCGCACCAATTGTAGTTCATACCAAAGTAACAAATGAAAATGACTTATGACATACTAACTCATGATACAGCAATGAGAAAAGGTGCAGTATGGTCTAGAAATTACTTCAAAAGAATTAAATCATTCAAAGGTTTTATAAAAATGCCTAAATAGAAAGTGTTGGATGAAAAGCAACAGTTTGTCTAGACCTGATACTGTATTAAATATGAGGTAGGTCAGGCCTTCCAAATACCAATTCTCTTCATGATATAACCAGTAAGAGATCACATTTGGAGTTCCCAGAATCTCTTGTTATTTTGCTTTACTCAGTTTTCATTGTGTCCATTTTACTTCCCAAGAGATTTCCTATTCTAAAAAGTACCTTAAGTTCAATGTGCTTTTATCCTCCTTTTAAGAAATACCTATATGAGAAAAGAGAAGACAGTGATTTTGGAGCTCATGATTGTCTTCAAAACTCAAGTGCTTCTGAATGCAGAAATGGGTTTTAGGGGAACAATTTTAACTCAAAATAAGAAAGCATTTTGATTTATTAGTTAATTTTCTTTAAGTACTTTACTAGATCTATGCATGAAATGGATACATTTTAAGTTCCTTCACTTAATGTTCCAGTGAACCTACAGGTTTTAATTGTTAAACTCTCCTGTTTAAAGTGGTAATGCAGAAACAATAGCTTACATTTCCAAGGTAACATAAATAAGTATTGAGTTTGGAACATTTTTTTTTTATTATTATCAAGTCTACCATTTATATTATCAAGTCCACCATTCATATTTCTGTACCAGATTATTTCCCTCTCTATTGCTTTCTATTTCATGAAATACCCTTCAGTTAATATTGTTGATCTCTAAAGTATACAAGAAATATCCAATGGCCAATGAATTGATTCCATAGATCCCTTCTCCATTCAATTGTTCTAATTGTCTTCAAAGGATACAGATTTCTATAACAGAATTTTGGATTTGGAAGGAAGAAAGAGCTTCCTTACAGGGATTCTATTTTTTGGTAAGGTTAATTAAGAGTTTATTTGAACCTACATTTTGCCTTCATGGTAAAAAGAGCAATCTCTTTCACTTAAAATTAAACTTTCAGTCAGAGAATAATTATTCAGTTCCATCTGCTTCATAAGATGAAGTGATGGTAGTTTTTAATATATTACTTTAAATAGCTTACTGATGTAATACTGTTCCTTTACTTAACTTTACAATAATTGGTATCTATTTCTTTGATCAATTCAATTCAAGATCTGGCAATCAAATCCTAAGTACTGCTCTAATCGTCTTCAATAGCATTCAAAAATTTTGTAGAAATATTTATTGGAGACAAGCTTAAAAAAAAACTACATCATTCAAAGTTATTGCTCTTTCATGGAGCTGCGATTTTTCCAAAAAATATCACAATATGATTGCTTTATTTTACTTTAAAATTCCAATATTTTAATAAATTTATAAACCTCACTCAATTCTAAACTTTTCATGGATTTTATGGTGATAGGCTAACATTTAAGTTGATTTGGAAGTTTATTCATGGACCCTCTACTGAAATGTAATTAAATTTAATTCTAACTAAAATATTGTGAATGTTGCTTTATAAATATACTGACTAAATTATCTGGAAACATATACAAATAGTCATAATCTTGGGGGAATACAAGCAAGTTAGGGAAGAGACTAGAATATGGGGTTGAAAGCGGAGTGTGTAGAATCCCTGGAATTATTAACTATAAACCCAGGTAGAACATCAAAAATGGACCATTAAATAAATTGCCTAGAAGGGAACATTTGAAGAATATAGGTCAAGGAAAATTTTATAAGTTTATGTCCATGTAAAGTGAAAAAATGTAATCATACAAACTAGATGTTTTTTAAGTGATGGGGTAGACAATATTCTAGGCTATTTCTCATAACTGGGGATAAGAGCAAGGAAAATATTACCAGTGGAAATCGACTTCTGTTGTGAGGCAGGAAATAAAGTCCAAGAAAAAAAAAAAGAGGCCTGGTTGTATTATTCAGAATTCTCCAGAAAAAGAGACCATAGGAGACAAATAATCTCCATATAAAGGAATGAATTTAAAGAAGTTGGATCATGCAGTTATGAGAGCTGACAAACCTGAAATTGATAGGATCTTATGGTAGGCTCTTGTAACAGCTGATATTACAGTAAGAGCAAAATTCTTCTTCCTTTGGAGACCCTTAGTTTTAGCTTAAAAAAATTCAACTAATTAGTTAACACCTAAATATGAACACCTGCACATCATACTCTCTTTTACATGAAGTCAATTGATAGTAAATATTGATCATCTCTACATCTTCATAGCAACAACGATTCACTTTTGATTAAATGACTTATTCATGATGGCATTTATATTTATTGAACTTCTACTATTCTTCAGTACAAATATTACATATACAGTACTCTTTATTTTCCATAATAGCACTATTAAATATTTACTATTCATTTTAAACTAGAAGCCTATGGTTCAAAAGGTTTGACTAAATTTTTCTGTATGTGAGTGAACAAAAAACATGTTTACCTTCAAATACTGTGACTATAAGCATAATTTCCAGAATTCTGACATGAAAAAATGACAACTATCAGTGTCTTTCCACATTTATTTCCAGTCATAGGCTGAGCTTAAAGAAATCCTATGGGAGTTTTCAAAAGACACTAGCACAAGGTAGATAAAGTAGGAAAAGACACTCCCCCTGTGAGTAGAAATAGCTCAGAACCCATTTTTGAGACCTACTGCTCAGGAAATAAAACATTGTTTTTAAAATATTACTGCTTATTGACAATATATCCCATCACAGACAGGCCTGAAGGAAATGTCCAAGGAGATTAATATTTTCATGCCTGCTAGCATAACGTCCATTCTTCAGCTCGTGAATCAAGAGGTCATTTTTGACTCTATAGATTTATTATTTAAGAAATGCACTTCATAAGGTTATAGTTGCCATAGACAAATAGGGATTCCTCTGATGGGCCTTAGCAAAGTCAATAGGAAACCTGGAAAGAATTCACTATTCAGGATGTCATGAAGTACACTTATGATTTGTCGGAAGAAGTCAAAATATTGACACAATAGAAGTTTGGAAGAAGTTGATTCCAACCCTCATGGATGACTTTAAATGTTTCAAAACTTCAGTGTAGGAAGTAAGCTCAGATATGGTGAAAATAACACTAGAGGCGGAATCTGAATGTGTAGCTGAATTGCTGCAATGTTAGATTAAAACTTAAATGAATGAGAAAACTTGCTTGATAAGGATGAGTTGAAGATGTTGTGAATATTGAAATGACAGCAGATGATTTAGAATACTACATAAACTAAATGGATAAAGCAGAAACAGGGTTTGACAGGATTGACCGCAACTTTGAAAGATGTTTTACTAAAGCAAATGCTATCAAAACAGCATCACAATCTACACAGAATTTCTATTTTATGTGTGTTTGTGTGTGTATGTGTGTAAGGGTTAGTTGACATGCAAACTTCATGGAAGTCTTATTTTAAGAAATTGTTAGAGCTCTCTAGGACAACTTAGAAATAACACCCATATCATGAAGAACTCAGAAGAAAAAGAAAAAGAGAAAGACATAGAAAAGTAGTTTAAAGAGTCATTTAAATCAAAATAAATACAGAATTTTCAACTTAATAAGGACAAATAATCCAGTCAAAAATGAAGAAAGGATTGGAATACACCATTGTTCAAAGAAATCCACAAATACATGAAAAGAGGTTCAACTTCATTCATTAAAGAAATGCAAGTGGAAACCACCACACATGGTAGGATACTCATATTTCACACTTAAAAAAAGAAAAATAGTAAGTATTTGTAAAGATGTGGAAAAAATGGAATCCTCATGTATTACTAGTAATAAACTGGTACAGCTACTGGAAAACATTCTAACAATTATTTAAAAATTAAAAGATAAAATTACCACATGATCCAGAATTTTCACTCCCAAGAAAATTATACCATGTCACACAAAAACTTGATCACAAATCTTCATAATAGTGTGATGTATAATACCAAAAAGTAGAAACCATCCAAATGTCCATCAACTGATAAATATATAAACAAAACATGCTCTATACAAACAAATGAACACTAGTGTTCTTCTTAAGAAATGAAATATGTGTAATACAGATACAACTTAAAAACATTATGCTAAGTGAAAGAAGCCTATCACAAATGACCACATACTCATGATTCCATTTATATTAAATTATATTAAGTTTACAGATAAATTCATAGAGACAGAAAGTAGATTCATGATTTCTAAGGAATGTGGAAAGGGATAATTGGGAAGTATGAAATTTTTCTTTAGAGTATGCAAATAGTAAATTACATAGTATTTATGGTTGTATGGCATTGTGAATACACTGTTTAAATGAGAAAAAACAGGTCCAAGAATTTCATGTCACATGTTAATCCCTATTGCAGTTTCAACTCTCAAAAGGGAAATCCTAACCTAATCATCTGGAGTTTCCTAATCAGCTCCAGTGCAATCATCTGCTTGATAAGAACCACCCCCACCCCTACGAACACCCCCACTTGATCCCTAGTTTTCCCCCGAGAAAGGTGACTTTACCTAAAATAATCATTTCTTTGGCTGGTAGCCCTGTCTCACTTTTTGTCTGTTTCTAAATAATTTTTATTTTGTTTAACTTTAAATAATTTCTAGATGGAATATACCTTAATGACATAATAAAACCAATTATTCTAGATGGAATATACCTTAATGACATAATAAAACCAATTAAGTCTATAAAATTGTGAACTTTTTAATAGGTGAATTTTGAGTCATGAAAATTTTGTTTCCCTTAAAAATACTTCTGTAAAAGCATTATTATAGACATTTTATTACACAGGGACATTGCTGACTTTTTATTATTGTCTCTAACTTTATTCCAGTAATTCTGGAAATATGTCCTTTATTGCAACTAATTGATGTTTTGAATAGTCATGTTGTTAATAGGCAGACTGAGGGTTTTCCTTGGGCCCAAACATTGCACACTGTAAATAGGTTATTCCATTTGCTACATAAAGACAAAAATATACTTAGTGGTAAGACCTTTAATAGAAAAGAACGTTAGCAGAATTAGTTTATAACACAGAGAGAAACTTATCATTACTCAATAAAATAACCCAAATTACTGGAAGTCTCAAAAGTAAATACCCAGTTATATAGGGTTGGCTCAAAGCAGGAAAGCTTGTGACAAGTCAAAGGCACCTTCTTGGAGAACTATAGGAAAGGGGCAAAAAGGGTCAGGCCAGTGTGGAAGGTGCAAAAATCAAAGCACAAAGTCAAAATAAAAACTGCATCTGTCATCCTCCCCATGAATCTATCACCCGTGTCTTTACCAGTTGTCTTATTCCACATCCCCTAAGACCCTGGTGCAAGTCCAAGGTTGAGAAGCAAGTGTGGCTTATTCTTCACATCTCTCTCTCTTTGCTCCATGTACCTCTTCCATGTCTTCATTTTTCAAGTCCTTTCTCAGTCCTTTCTAGGTTTTCCCCACTCCTCAGCTCCACCCTTCCTTAAAGGTATGGGAATTTGAACCCTACTCCCTGCTTTTATGAAGATTATGTTGTTAAAATGCTGTTTTTTCATATCTCTGTGCCTTTGTTTGCATTGTCTATTATAGCTTTTCTCAGCATCCTCCTGAGATCTATTCATTCTTCACATCTCAATCCAGGATGATATTTTTGGTGACTGGTTTGATTTATTTTGATGATGTATTTTACTACCTTTGCACTTTGTAATATTTCCTATCTGTTTAACCTGCAAACATTAATTTATATGAGCATCTCTCATATAAACTCAATTCTTTGATGGCAGTTAAAATAAAATGAAGTGCTTCACACCCAGTAGCCATGTACCATTTATTTGAAGACTCAAAAAGTGAAAGGTGAAAACTATTTTAAGCCTACTTGAACTGAAGAAAACAGTTACCAGATACTGGTGTAAACTATTAAATAATAACAAAGTCAAGATAAAAGTAAAGTCAAGCTTCATATACTACAATAATATTAGAGGCTCATTTAGAGACTGCTGACTCTCCTCACTGTTTTCTTTTTCCCCATGGAGCAGTGTGCTAGTAATGGATCAGGTGGAATAGCACAAATGTAGAGGTTATTTTACTAAAAAAGAGATCTGAAAATCAGATCCCTGCTGTTTAGTGAACCAATTGGCAGAAAAGCTCTAGAGTAGAAACTGAGTATACTGAGTATGAGTAGACAAAAATTTTTTCAAAATCCCTGGCATTCCTCCATAAAGAGCTCTTTGCTGTGGCAACTCAGAAATGTCTCCACTCAAAGTCTCAAATAAAGAGAGCCCCCATCATGGAAGCACCTAGTCTAGAAATGCACATATGGACAAGACAAAGCCTGGTAGTCTGGTTTGAGACTTTAACTGAAACTCCTTTAGAAAACTGTGAAGTATGTCCTAAGCATGCTGTGGGGTAGGCATCTTTTCCCCATGAAATCTGCTAGGCAAGTCTTATAATTACCGTTGTCAAGTCTGAAAAATCACACACAGGTTTTTAGCCTCAAGCTGTACCGCTCAACTGGAAGAGAAGGGGAACTCTCTCATATCTACAGTCATTAGGGAAATGCAAATCAAAACCACAATGAGATACCACTTGACACCCACTAGGATGACAATAATTAAAGAAACAAACACAGTACAAAGTGCTGTAACTTTACAAAACTAGCACCCTAGAATAGAGTTAAAGAAAAATATTCTTAGTATTTTGAAGGAAATAGACTGTTAGAAAAACTTTCATCAAGTTGCTGTTAAAAATTTGGAGCTTAACTGGTAGTTAGGAAAATCTCAGGAATTGAAAATAACATAATCAAAGCAACAAGGTAAGAGAGTGTTTAGAGAAAAGAAAAAGAATCTGGAGTACACAGGAAGTCTCAGGAGATAATGGTGGAAAATAGTTTGTGATCATTGGAATAAAGTGTGTTCAGTGCGCATCTGGAAGTTTATAATTCTGAAAGCAATAGAGAGCCATTTAAGATTTTGATTACTGAGAGAAAAGGAATGTGCTATTTTTTAAACTTTACTTTGTCTCCCACCACAAAAGCACGAATAATCCATCGCCAGAGTCCACTGTGCTGTCCCCACCATCCTATGTTCACTACTCCTCTCCTTTTACCTCCCCTTCTGAATGCCTCAGATCTATGGTTAAATTCCAAGGTTTGTTGGAATTTAAGGTTTGTTCCTCATACTCTTACTATTTGAAACAAGGATAGAACTGGAGGAGATTAGGTGAAGCAAATTATAACAAAAAGACAAGTAAAGGATGGCTTTGCTCAAATGTGTAATCTAGAGAAAACAGGCAGATCTAAAAGCAAAAAACAAATTCTAGAAATCTGCCTAAAACTGAGTAGGGGAAAAGGAGGATAGAGGGAAAGGGGGAGTGCAAAATGGAAGAGGGTTAAATAGCCTATAATGGGTTCTGGGTGTCCTGGTGGTGGGTATGGAGTAGTAGCATACATCTGAAGAGGCAGAATCCTGTGATTCTGAGTCTTGTACAGTGTTGTAAGGAATATAGTCAATAAACATTTCCTATTTAACACTGTCCTGAAGTTGCTACTCACAGCAATGTTGACATTCAATCAGTACATTTAATTCAGAAATAGAACTAAATCTATTTCTACAGGTTTCCCCTTTGTTACATGTTTCTAAAAGCACTTCAAAAAAATTAAGATATATGATCAGTCAGTATAAAGGATAATCAGTGCTGTAATAAAAATATTGCTTGTAAAGTTTCATTTTTTCATATTCTGGATAAATGTTATTCAATGAATTTGAGGTGCTTCGTGATTCATGAAAACTATTCTATAAGTTTTTTTTTTGTTGTTGTTGTTGGAAGTAGTTTTTGCTTTGTTTAAAAAATAGTTCCTAAATCCTACATTCTGTTATCCCTGTAGGCAACCATTGTACTTATTCCACTTAAATGCAATTGTCAGTGCTGTTAGCAGGTTGTAAAGATGAAGAGTTGTTGCATCAAAGCTATACAAGAAAATTTGGTAGATATATTTTATGGTTAACACAGGCTTTATTATTTTAAAATTTTCTCCATGGTTGGCATTATTGTATACAGCATTATACTAGACAATCAAAAAGTGACAGCATCAACAAATGACAAAATCAAATTATATTTCCTTATGAATCTGAATGGGATCTGCTCCAAAATATTAGACTAGTTCTATGTTGGGAAATACAGCATTATTCCCAGACTTAATTATCACTTTATAGACATGATTACTTCTATCACCCAATCAATTAAAAAATCAAGTTAAAAAAGTCAGTAACTTTTATGCCAAAGATAAAGGCAAAGGAGGTAGGAGACTTTCAAAAATAGAAAAAAAGAGATCTGCTTTGAAGGGATTTAAATTATTTTCAAATGAAAAACCAGAGTCACCTCAAAATTAAAAAGAAACAACAACAAATCTATCTCTGAGGAGGATCCTTGGTCATCCATTCACTCTTTTTGGTTAAAAAATGGAAAATTGAGAGTTCACTTCAGATCTAGGAATATAATCCAACTTTTTATAAGTAAGAAAGAATAAAAGAAGGGGGGAATTAAAGAAGGGGAGTGAGAAATAACTAGTAGACTTAGGGCTTCTGTGTCCATCTTCATTGTCTCTGAACTACATTAGTGAGTTGACAAGCAACTATGGATTAGGCATTAGACACCCAGAGGCTCTTACACATGTTACTTAATGGAGTCATAAATTTATAATTTTCTTCTTGCATTCCATCACAAAAATAATTATATTTTAGTAATGCATATGCCTGTTCAAATTATGATTGTCTTTGCCTATGACTTGTTCAAACTTTTATTTAATAAATGAGGAAACAGCTCTGTGGTGATGATGGGTAGAGAAGGTAAAAGAGTTAACTGCCAAATAGCAGTCAATTAGACAATCAGTCTCAAGTTTACTCAATTTCACAGTCAGTCTTATCGTAATATGGTTCATAATATGAATTGTTTCAGTGCTGACAATGATTACAAGACATTGTACTGTATATCTAACACAATATCTCTGAGACTCAGTAAGACAGGAAAGCATCATTAATGAGGGAAACACCACAATTTCCAGACATCCCCATATGTAGTTCATTTAAAAATAAAACAAAACTCATATACAATCCATTCCTCTCTTTATTTAGTAATTAGAACTGAACATTTCCCAAAAGAAGTAACTAAAAAAATAAACATTATATTCAATATGAAACATAAGTAATATTAAACTATAGTTCAGAGAGGGGACAGAATTGGGAGGATTGGGACATTGTGGGAGGTGAGTCCAATACCTTTCTGAACTAAACTATGAAACCAGAGTCTCCAGATGTCGGAATGAATGATAATAAGAAGTTCTGGCTAATATATGTGGTCTTTTATTTAAACTCAGTAAAAATTACCCTTCTCAAGGCAACATACATACTCTCCTGTTTTGGATGTGACAGACCTGATAAGTACATTAATAGTGACTTCCTAAATTGAGTCATCTCATCATCTGCTGCCTAGAGTCTGTCAGCCCTGTCAAGAAAGTTTTACATTTAACCATAGGACATATTGCATCTGGATACCAGATATAGCATTCACAACATCCATCAAAATACATATAAAAAGGAGAAACCATTCTGGTTTTGCTGTAAAATTGATACAGATCATTTATTATTTTACTTTCTTTGAGTATTATTCAAAATTTAAGATGAAAATATATGTTTAAGCTTGTAGGTAATCTCCCTGTCTTCACCTTTTGTTTTAGGTAAATCTAACCTTCTCTAATCTGTTACAGTACTGAAACAGTATGAAATATAAGAAACAACAAAACAAAAATAGTATGAGATTTTACTCTTATTGTGCTATATCTGAGTACTTTAGAAAGAACCCTCCACTTAATCTGGGTATTTTTCCAGCTTATTAACTAACTTTACCCTCTTCACATGCCAATTATTAAAGTTTTAAGTTATTTCCTATGAAAAGAAAAATAATTGTGACCCTGATATTTTGGGAGGAGGTTATATTCTTTTTGCAAACCCTAATATTTTTGTCATGTGGTTAATAATTACCATACTAAGTGTAATAAAATCACTATGTAGTATAATTTCTCTGCAATATTTAAATTAAGAAATGTATATTGGGCCATGGCTATAGTTCATTAGTTCAGCCATTTACCTTCACATGTTGGTCTTATAGCTTGATTGAATTTATTTTGCAGATAAATAGCAAACAATTACAACATATCCAGGCTCACAATCAAATGAATTCTGAAACATATCAAGAAAAAAAGAGTTAATTTCATTTATTCATTATACCTACCTATAACTATACAAATAATTCTTATTTTTATAATTATATTCTCAAGGGTTGAAACTGCCAGAAGAAATCAATAATTTAATGTGTTTACCCCCAAAACACATTCCATGCAAAACATTTTCAAGTAAAACGCTCTTTGTGAATAAAAGTCAAGAGCACTAAAAATAAATCTCTCAAGTATCAGAAAAAAATGGGAGTGAATAAATATATAAATTCATGAAAGATTCCAAACTTCCATGGGAGGTGAGAATAGGTACAAGGATCTCCTCATAATGCACAAACTAACAATTGGCAGAACATATTAAGAAGGATGATAAAAAAAACCAGATTAGCGTAGTGGTAAATAATATGAATTCTAGAATAAAAAAGATAAGAGCAAAAATATTGGTATTCAGTTAGTATTTAGTACTAACAGGCTTAGCACCAAGGTGGGAGGGAGGGGGAAAAGAGAAGAACAAAGGAAGGAAGGAAGCTCAACAGTCTGTAGTGCTGAACGTGGGTGAATTCATGGTGGGTTTACCATGGTGGTGTACCTCATGTGGGTATTCTAATACGACCTCGGTTAAAAACAAATTATAAAGAAATAAATTCCTGTATCCAAAAGGAGTATTGGACATTAAAATAAGAATATTATTAACAAGTAGTATGATTTGAAAATGCTGCATAGCTCTCTAAATCTCATTTTACTTTATCTAGATTGAAAATGTAATTACAGGTAAATAAGGTTGAATAAAAAATAAAAAAAATATGTAAAGTGCTTAAAACAGCCTAGTTAGTAATCAGCATCCTGATATTACTAAGATAATGGTCTATATATTCCACCTTATGTCATTTTCAATATATATAATTTCATATTGAATATGTATCATCACAGTATTAAATGTTACATTATATGAGATTATCTGCACCTAGGGAGAGCAAAAGTTATTTGTTGCAGTGTGTAATGCTTGCATAAAAGGCTCGTATGTGTGTATTTGACATTTGCCATCATAGATATTTAGTACAATGCATTCTCATGCCTGGTGACCTAATTATTTGATATCTGTAACCTGGAAGTAGCCCTAGATCTTAGGTCAGAATGGCATTATGGAAACCCAGAATGACCAAGAGCAAAGATATATAATATTCCTATATCCATATGTCCTAGAGATTATAATTAAATTCCAGTTTTTCATACAAACTAAACCTGCTAATTATAACTAGAAAGTATAATGCTGTGTCAATATCAAATATATCTTGCAGCCTGACCTGTTCGTAAGGACTTTGAGGCGATCTCCTCTTACAGAAGCTACAGCTATAACTTTATCCCAGCAAATAAGATCAGCAAAAAAGTAACAAGAAGCCTTTTTTTTATTGAATAACAGCCTTCCAGGAGTACAGAAAACACAAAAATATACATAAGCAGTATAGATTAAATTGGCTATTGTTTTCTTGAATATCTGCTTTATCATTAATCACTATATAATGCTAAAGAGAATGCTACATTTTAGGAAAATTTGTGATATTTTTTGCAAGCTGATAATCTGTCAGCATGTTGTATGAGCTTCAGCATATTAGTCCACCAAATAATCAATTTTGCTTATCTCTCATTGGAAACATTAGTAGCTATTGCATTGGGCTGATGTGAATTAAAGATAATGCCTGACACATATTGAGCATTCAATAAATGGAAACTGCTGTTCTCATTATTGAGAACAGCACACATTATGCTAATACATATACAAATGGGTATTGCCTTCCTAAACTAAATCTATATTCCTCATACTTCTGGCTGACTTAATTACAATGTAAAGAACAATTCTATGGTTTGGAGAAAAAAATACAACTCATTCTGTGGTTTGGTATTTCTTACCTAGTATTACTTTTTCGTTCAAATTCCTCCTTCTCACTAACAAATTTTCTTAGCTTCCAGCATAATTTATAGTGAAGTATACTTGAATTATGGTACTATATATAACTTGCTATGAATTTGATTATTTAGTGGGAAGATACATATATTGCAAACTTTGGTCCACTCTTAATGTAATATTCCTTTTTGAAGGAACCTTGATCAACCTATATCTAAGCTTAAATTATATATAAAACTTGGGATAACCTATCCATAGCCTAGTTACATTTTCTCATATACATATATATATACACATATTCTATTTTTATTCAAGTGAACTCAGTCCCTAAAGACTGGTCCTGAGAAATTTCAGAAAGGAAGCAATGTCTGTCTCGTCTTTATAAGGCATGCTTACATCATGGTTATAGCAAAAACAAAAAAATCTCAATTATGTTATGGCTAAAAAAAACATGGTACCAAAAATTCCTCAACTTTGAGGTAAAGCAAAATACCTGATTTAAAAAAAATCATGCTAATCCCTGCATAAAAATAGTAGTAATTTAGTATTAAATATTTTGCCTTTATGGTTTTGTTACATTGGAGTATTGGTGAATTCCTTAGAACAGCTCTTTTACTTCTCCCACTTAGGGTATATGTATGTACATATTCTAACTGGTTTATCATGGTTGCACATAGAAAATGAAGCAAAAATAATCTTTAAATCAAAAGTTTTTAAAGTGACCAAGTCAGTTTACCTAAACAAAATATCTTTAGGCCTTTTCTTCATGATTGTATTAATTAAGCCTTCCATATAACAAATTCATTTTATATTAGCTTTAGTTTTGTTGACACGCATAATCTACTTAAAGATAATTTGCTAAGATAATTTTCTCCAATGTACTTAGGAACATTACTCTTATCAAGACAATGACAAATACAAGATTGTTTACATTGATAAAGATGGGAAGTTGGGAAAGCTTATGTTCACCTTATCCAGTTTTCCAGGAAACATTTCATAAATGAAGAGTTAGAAGAAAGTAAAATAAGAGGCAAATATTCTTCAGTCAAGAGTTATATTCTCATAATTTCCCCCATTCTTCTGTGTCTTCACAGTCCTAATGAAGAATGCAGGGAGGGGAAGTATTAACATCATTTGCAACTCTCTGATAATTAAATACATTTCTTTCCATGCATTTGTCCTAAATTTTATCATTATAGATTTCTAAATCAAATAGTATAATTCACTCAATTACTCTTCTTCAGCTGGAGAAGTATGTGACAATGCACTAGTGTGGTATAATGTTCTTTTTTTGTATAACTATCAGTCATGAATAATGATTTACAAACCTACAGAAACTCATCCCAATTAATGATACTATTACTTCTAGGCTTATAAATTATTCACAAAAGGCATGTTAATTAATTCAACCTGAGTGATCATTAGAAGTAAAATTTTGAGCTGACTTATGGGGTTCCTTAATATGTTTTATTCATTCTATTGACAAAGTATGAGAGTCGATGTAATGAAGCAAAAAAAGAGATACATAATACAAGGAAGATGTGAGAAGGAAGAGAATACATGATAAAAATAAGTGGTGAAAGATTGCAGAAAAAATGTTAATCCATTAGTAACCATGGAATTTCTGGTTATTTGAAAGACAGCAAGCAATAAACAAAAATAGAGGCTTATTTTAAAGCTTGTAAGGCTGAAATTTTCCCACTGTATTTCATCATTAAAATATGTGAGTTTCCAAACATTTTTCCTCTTAAGGAGACTTTTTTTCATATCTAGTACCTTTTAAATACATGTTTTATGGAAAATTTAGGAAAAAAAATGTAGCTCTGGAATCTCCAAAGTATAGACTATATTTCAAATGTCTAAGGTAGTATTGAATGATGTTTATATCAAACAACCTTTGTTTAAAACTATATGTGAGTTAGCAAAAATGCTGTTGTATTACAATTGATCTGAGGTTCAGAAAAATACTTATACAATGAAAACATTGCTCTTGTCTCATCGACTGAGTTTAAATCTGACTTTTTTTAATTTTCCAAATCCCCTTATTAATAATATTGGGTTTTATGGTATATTCCTTTAAGATGAAGTTGTATTTTGTTTTAAAGTTTTTCATGGCATATCTCAGGTAGTAGTTCATTAAGTCACAGAAGTAGTTCAGATAAGAAACTTGCTCTCAGGGATGAAGTATACAAAATGCTTCCAATTAAACTGAATCTGGATAAGAAAAAGTACCAGTGCTACAAAGTAATGTCATCAATACACAGGGTCATTGTGATTCATAGTGAATGGCAGCTCTAATTCAAATACAGGCTTAACTTTGCAAGAGGTTATCTGTAAGCAAATGGGTCACAATTCACTTAGGGCAGCATCATCTGTACTTGACAGAAAGTAAATGTGTTCTTCTTATGCTTACTCAAAGAGATGGTCTAAAAAACGGGGGGTGGGGGGAAGAATGGGGGCTCTAATTCCCTATATGTTAAAGGACATAGGACAGGAGTTCATTTAACTTTAGAAGAGGAGATGCATCAAGATAAACTCAAGACTAGCTAGTTGATAGAGCTTTATGTACACACAGCTTTAGGTCTTCATTCCCAATGCTTCTTAACCAAATTCAATATAAAGGGGTTGTTGGCATTTCAGATTCCAAGGAAATCTAATATCTTTTTTTTTTTTTTTTTTTTGAGACTAGGTCTTGCTATTTTTGCCTGTGGAACCGCAGGCTCTCGTTGCCCGGGGGTACCACAGACTCAAGCAATCCCCAGCCTCAGCTTCCCAGGTAGCTGGGATGACAGGCGTGCACCACCACGCCCAGCTATTTTTTTGGGACTAGGTCTCACTATGGGCCCCAGGCGGGACTCGAACCGCTATCCCTGGCCCCGGCCGCTTCATAGGCTGAAGCTTACAAGCACGAGCCACCGTGCCAGGCCGGAAATCTAATATCTTTTTACCACTAATGACAAAAAGCACTTTCTCTCTTCTTGTGACATATTTTCCAATAATAGAGCAATATGGAACCACACGATTATTCTTTAAAAAACGAGTTAAAACCTATTTAAAATATTGCTATATGTTTAAAAATAAAGCATTAAATTTTGTCCATGCCATGAAATAAATTATCTTTATTAATTCAGAATTATTCTTCGTGGTCTTCAATTTATGCAAGCAGTTAATAAAATTAAGTAACAGAACCAAATTCACAAAATTAAACATTCATGTTGATCAATTTAAAATATTAATTGTAATAGTGAAAAGGTTAAAGTAGTCAGATAGATTATGTTTTTGAAAGTGGAATATACAAAAATTCATTTAAGTGAGTTCTGTCACATTGTATTATTCCTATAATAGAAATTATTTAATTTCTCAATTTATTAACAGTAAAGGCAAATATTGGACTGAGTTGTGGCATTTAAAATATAAAGGTAAAATCAGTAAATGCATGACCTATCAATTATATGAGAAAATTACAAATCAACTAAAAATAATACCCTAATGCCAGAGGATTCCAGTACAAGTCAAATTATAGTATATTTTGATGTGAGCTCCATAGCCAGAAAGTTAAAAAAAAAGGGGGGGGTCAGTATAAAAAACATATAAACTTTAAAGTTCTAAAAAAGGAGGGATATTTCAATAGACTTAATTTTATTGGAAGAATTCAGTGATTTTTTAAAATATCTTCCTGTTTAAAACAGTCAGATCTTGATTGTTTTTTTACAGCTACTTCCAACTCTTTCCTTTCTCCCTCATAAATATCTTAATTTGGATTTAATGTCCACATATTGTATCATCTATTTTCAACTGGTATAGTCATTTAAAATCTACAAGTCACTCTTTGAAAGTTTTAGCTATTGGTTCACAGCCATTTTCTTCAAATTTATCCCATCTATCTGCTGTGATAAATTTTCATACAGACAATCCTTCTTTGACCTTATCTCCTTTGGTGATCTCATTCAGGCTGTCAGCCATTCACTTTCCTAGCACACTTCTATGATGAGCCATAGAGCCTAGATTATGCTACAGTAACAAAGGTTACCAAACTCTCACTAGTTTAACACCAGAAAATTTCTTTTCACACTTAAGGAAACTCTGATAGTAGCTCTAACCTAAGTTTAAGTGCTCCATCCAGGGCTACTGACTTTCACGTTGTTACTAAATATTCAAGAATGTTCTAACTTTACAGAGATGCAACTTTCTTCAGTAGTCAATTTCTGGCAAAGTTTGAGTTAGAGCTACAACCTGCTGTGGGTGACAGAAAACTTAAAATATTTATTACATTTCATCTGTTACCTTAGTTGTGATCATTTTAATATGTCCACATATGCAGCCTTAATAAAGAGAACTAAAAAAATGAAGAAAAACTTTTTTTTTAATGCGCCCACACTGGAATGATCCTTTCTCTCATTTCTTTGATCAATATGTGATGAACCAAAACTCAAGGAGCATGAAAGTGCATCTCTCTACTTTAATTCCAAATGCTTTAACATTGTTTTCTCAGTCTTAATACATACCACAGATGACCTCTATTAATATTTGTCATCTGTGGTGACTCCTATTAATATTTATTTGTAATCTTGAATATCTAACTTCTTAGCAATCAGTAGGTTCATTGCTTCTGATACAAGAACTCAAACAGATTATGCTTGCTTGTAGAGCTAGACTTTTAATGGATTTTCCACAAATAACTTTGTTATTAATTTATCTAGATTATAATGCATTATTACTCTGTAAGATATGGGAAGATATTTGGATGGAAATATTTATTGATCATGGTCTGTGCTGCCTGTTTTACATATTGTAATTGTCAACTGATTGAAGCTTTATGGAAATTTAATAGCAACTCTTTCCCTCATCTCTATACATCTTTACAACAAGTATTTATGAAATATCAGGCATATGCCAGTGTCTTCTATATGTATCAAAGAAGTGTCAGGGAACAAAATTAATAAAAGAAATCTGACACCATGGAGTTTACATCACATTTGAAGAACACAAAGATTAAAACAGACAAAGCCAGATGAGTGCACATGTGGGGGACTGACCCCATTTGAAAGTCAGAATATCCTCTCTTCAATGGAACCACAACTAAATGGTTTTTGGTTTGTATTCCTTGCTGGTCCTCCTTTAAACTTAAGCACCAAGATCAGGAGAAGACACAACAACTAATCTCTCAAGGGCAGGGTCAGGTAGCCTATGAAAAGCAGTTCTGGCAGTTGCAGAATATGTTGCTCTAAGTTGTAGTGATTTTATTCTTGTCTTCCGTGACAAGGTTCTCAATAGATAAAGCCTCTATCCTCTTTCTTCTTGTCAACTCTTTTATCTCATCATATTTATTACTTTTTATATGCAATCTGATGTCACAAGAGGCACTGGAAGAAAATCAAGTTCTTTGTTAAGTAAATGTCAAATTAGACAGGGTCACAGCAGACCCTCACTTCACCAAAGAACCTTAATGTGGTTATGTGAATTAGTAATCTGGGTGAAGTGCATTCTGTCAGCTCTACTCTCAAAATACATTCATAACCTGACTGTTTCTCTGCACCTGGCTGATAAGTATGAAAATCCAAGCCCCTGTTATCTTTCACCAGAAGGATGCCATCACTTTTATGAACATTCCTAATCATCAGCCTTAGTCCTATTTTGCAGAACACAGATAATGACTTGTTAATAGAATACATATCACTTACCTTTCCTGCTCAGTTTGTCTCATAGCTTACCAAAACACTCAGTAGAAAATACAAACATCTCACCATAACTAATGAGCTGATAAGGTCTGGGTATTGTTTTTGCCCAGTTGCCAGATCTGAGACTCAGTGACAGCAGATTAAAAGGTTCTTTTAAAAACATAACCCACAGCCTTAGAGCAAGATTATATAGTGTCTATTTCCTCAATCCTTCCTCAAAAGAATGTATGATTATTTCAATCATCCCTGTCATGGAGAAAGAGTAAGACTAAAATAATTTAAGGACTTGATAGAGTGATAGAGAGTCTGAACTGACCCTGCTCTTTGTATCATAGAGCAACCTTCTAAAATACAAAACAGAATGGGGTTATTAAATCATAAAAAAAGATGAAATAGTAACCTATTTCATTTCTACAAGTTCATTGGGCCACACTGTGTTCATTTTCCCAATCACTGATCATATAATCAAAGCACATTTTTATTATATGTAATTGTAATACCCAGTTTTCCCACCACCATATCTCCATGAATAATCGCCAATTTCCATTGTGTTTATTCCTCCCATTTTGCTTCTTCACTACCATCCCATTCTTTGCTGTGTGCTTCAGTTCCATGGTCAGTCTCTTAGTTTTGACCATTTCTCCTTCTGTTAAATTTATCTATATTCTACATGTAAGCAAGACTACCCAATATTTCTTTCTTCTAACTAATTTCAGCCTGCATAGTCCCTTCCAGCTCCATCCATGTTGCTGCAAATGGCATGAGTTTGTCTTTTTGATTGCTGAATAATATTCTGTTGTGCAAATATACTACAAATTTATTTTAAAGTGCTGACAAACCCTAAGTTCACTAAACTGAAAAGTAATAAGAGGCACTATAATGTCAAGTAAAAGCCCTGAATAGTCACCTATGACCCTACGTCAAAGTTAGAAAATCAGGAGCATTCCCACAACCATGTGGAATTACAGTTAAGAACAATCTTCAAAGATTTTAGGATACACAGTTAATGATTTCATGCTATCATTGTTTAACTAACCACTGTACCTCTAGCAAATAGGAGATGGATCAAGGTGGATAGCAGCTGACTAAAAATTTAAGTGATCACTCCAATCACAACTTCATGTCCAACATTGTCTTTTATTTTACTAGACCAATAGTCTCTCACAATTGCCAATAGTTGACTGGTATGAAATAGGTGTTATATCAGAAAGGATTAGAAAAGATACTTTGATTTCACCTACGAGCAGTACACCTTGATAAACTTGTCCATAGCTAATTTAATTTCCGTAGTCTCTGTCATAATCTGCAGAATATCTACTGGTCATCTCTCTTGATGTGGAAGTGGTAAGAATCTGGATATCCTTCTATGACAAATGTGTACCAGTATATAAAACACAAATTGTGCAGAGTTTCAGAGAACTATCATATTTGTTAGATTTTAGGGTCCAAAGATTTTGTGACCTATAAAGACATCCTATCCAGTTTAATAGAAAATGTTTTCAATGTCTTATCTATCAATGTTACTTTTCTCATTCTGTGTTCTCTCCTCTATCCTCCCCTCTAATTTCCCTCTCCTTCTTCTTTGTTCTCATATTCTCTATTTAAAATTAATTCAGATTTGTCAAAATTTCTTCTACTTCCTCTCCAAGGGTTGTAATATTGGTGATTTAATGAATTTTAATATTTTTTTCTTTAGCTTCTATCCTGTTATTTGTTTTACCCATCATTTCAGTTTACTTTTTTGGATTTGTTTTTAATTATTTTCTAGCATAGTAAGTTTAATGAATTTACTTTCAACATATCTCACATTGCAAAATTTAATTTGTGACTCTAATTTTCTTTAATTATTGCTGAAAGCATATCTCATACATTTAAATATATAGCATCAATTATATTTTCTACAATAATTGTAATTTTAGTCTTCATTTTCTTTGTAAACTAAGACAGTTCTGTTTTATTTCATTTCTTTATA
This sequence comes from Uropsilus gracilis, assembly GCA_004024945.1. NCBI lineage: Eukaryota > Metazoa > Chordata > Mammalia > Eulipotyphla > Talpidae > Uropsilus > Uropsilus gracilis. Next base: position 50,830 of record PVHY01006893.1, on the reverse strand, counting down.
TTACTTCCCAAGTGGCTTTGTTTTTGCAATAATTTTACTGTTTCTATTTTTATTACATTATGGTTACAATTCTGTCAACAGCAGATACTCTAATATTTATAAGTGAACAGAAGAATTAAAAAACATCTATTAAAAGTTGTAAAGGATGTTTTCTAGTTTTAAAACATGTGGAGTTTGCAGTGTCCCCTGAATAACTGCAGCAAAGATACTCTGTCTTTGAAACATACATTTTGTACCACCCAACATGCAGTGTTTGTCTCCCAAGCTCTACAAGTCTCTTGAAACTTGCTTTAGAGACTGATTCCAAGGATTTCCTCTTGTGTGTGATCCTCTAACCCAGCAGGTATAAACAACTGACTAGTTCAACTAATAATCTTCTGTCATTCTCATGGTTAGTCATTTGGCTAACTCAGGTTTTATTTAGGATAGTCTCACTACTATCAAAATACATAAGCACTTAAAGATTTTGATCCATTTCAGGAAAAACATATATGACACATCATCTAGTTCAGAGTTGAACTCTTAAGGTTATACAGTTTGTTTCTCTGAACAATATACTGAAAATAATTTTAGAAAGCAATGAAGTTTTAACTTTCTTTCATTGTAATGTGCATTTATCTTCCTTCATTAGGTTAAATCTCCTTAAAAACAAGAGTGGTTGTAATTTGGAAGTTACTTCCCATCATGTGAAATGTGTGGATTCCATTTTCTTAACCAACAAATAAGTATCTATAAATGTTATAAGATTGTTGCTCAAAATCTTTCCAAATTTCTATTACAAGAACATGCCTACTCCTGATGTTTTACAGACACTGCTCTAATTTTATACTGAAGAGATTTCAGGCACTGAAAATTACAACTTCTCTCATGTCACAAACTTGACTTCCTCAATGAAAAGCTGCTGGAACAATGCTTAGCTTATAATTGAACATATGTTTGCTTGGACCCTCTTGCTTTTACAGCTCTAACTTGCATTCTATTACTATGAAAGGGTGAGGGTGTATGTGGAGGAGAGACAAATGGAGGAGCAAATGTAGAAATACTTGAAAAACATAAATGGATCAGAGGCATAGGGGGAGGCAGCTCCTGGTCTTTTGCAGAAACAATGGCATCTTTTTTCTTAATGTGGCAACTTTTGGATTTTGAATCTCTCCTGTCCCAGCTTTCTGGGACCTGTCTGTCCTTTTTCTTGCAGTTCCCTAGCAGAATATATATTTCTCACAAAAGTTCAAGTTTCAGTGGCCCTTCTTTGGCCCAAATCTTTTCAGCTGGACATACCACCAGGGGATGGGTAATTTTTATTGGGAAGGTATTATTTTAAATCCTTCCTTCTCTCTCCCCTATGTACACCAATTCTATTAGAGATTTATCACACTAAGTATCTGTTTCCTTCACCCTTATGCATGCAGGTGACTTAATTCCTTAACATTTTGGGTCCCTGGGTACCCCTCAGTCATGTCTAATTCTATAAAACTAATTCTAATTCTGTAAAAATCTGCTAATTCTATAAAATTTTTCTAGATCCATACATACTACATTTGAAGTATTTATCACAACCTTCCATGTATGCAATAATACACTAGTTTATGTCACAAGGCATCAGTTTAAGTCAACAAGACTCAACATGTCTTGCATCTTCTATTGTTTCTGCTTCTGTGGAAATGAGAAAATGGCCCTCCAGAGCTTACAAAGGAGTGCTATTTCTGAATTCAGAAGTGCAGGTGGTTCTCAATAGGAAGGCACTTGTCTAATATGATATCTTTCTTGCTTTTTTGTTTTCAAATAAACCCTGTTATTATTCCAACTATTTTTGTTGGAAGTCAACATTATCAATGAAAGTCAGCAAATACAGACCAGTTTATTTAAGCTAGGTAGTTATTGGCAATTGGGTTTATAACTCTTTGGTATAAAGACTATCCTATGCATTGTAGAATGTTTGACAGCATCATTTGCCTCTATCCACTGGATGTTAATACACCACTTGCCGATAATCTACCTACACAATTGTCTCACACATACACACACACGCACACACACACAAAACACCTCTAGATTTTGGCAAGTACTCCTTAGAGGCAAATTCATGACTCCCTCCTGTGTAAAAACCCTTGCTCTAAAGTGACATTGACTTTCCCTTTTAAAACAAATTCATGAGTATTTATATCTATTATTTACAAGTTGTTTTATTATGTACATATTTTTAATATCAATGTAATTTACTTGTCCTTTCATGAATTATGTATTTTATGGCCTTTCTTAGGACATATATTTCTGTAGGTACAGCTTGAAAAGTAACTATTAAATATTCAGAGATAACACTTGAATCATAAACTCCTTTCCTGCCCAGTGGCTATTCCCATACCCAAACACATGTGTGCACGTGCTGACACACATACATACAACCATGCACATACTGTTAACTTAAATAAAAGTCTTAGTTAAACTATTAAATATTCAAAGTAAAGATTTGAACACATGAAATAATTGAATGGAATTGATTGTTGGATGCTCCAACAATCACAAATTTGAGTTGTCTCTATAATTTGTTATGTAGTAGAATATGTGCCAAGGAAAAGAAACAGTGAGTCATTGATCTTAAAAATGTAATTATTTTTGACAGTAAGTTTCTGGTTTTCCTCTATAGTTTTCATCTATATTCCAGTTTCAATTTTCTAAGTTATCTTGACCTAAAGAAATGTTGATGCTATCTATTAGCTGTGGAGGGCTTAGTCATTTTCCTAACTTCTAAAAATGCATTTGTGGATACAAAAGTGAGGCACCCATTATTAAAACTTTAGCTGACTGTTAGTAGATACAGAAAGGTTGGTTTACCCACAGACTTCAGATTCTTACATGGCTACTTCACATAACAAGACAGAGCCTGTTCCCACTTCAATGTATGCACATGGTTTTGCTCTCTTACCTGCTAAACTAAGGTAGGGTAGGGGGAGGAGGAGCAGATGTAAAACTCCCCCCCCCACACACACATACACACACACACAATCTCTCCAGCTATATCTGTATATTGACTCTTGTTACATTTGAAATGATAACACATACTTTGAGAACCACCTTTTGAAAACAAACATTTGTGCAAAAGCGTTTGTGAAAAGAGTTGCTATTTTTTTCTTTTTAGTTTGTAGCCAAGTAATGTGTTTATTCTTTTTAAAAGAATTTCAACATAAAAAAAAACAGTTTTCTAAACTAGACTGAAATTCACTAAGAGTAAAAGCAAGAGGTTTAAGTAAAATGAATAGGTACCTGCTTTTTTAGGAGATCTTTGACTCCTGTCACTTGACATGACAGTAGGAAGAGGATAATGGTACACAAACGAGATGGAATGAAGTAACATTTTACATTCATATTGCCCTCCCATATTTCTCACATTTCCACCCTTTTTCATACACTATATAATCAATCTTACCTACTATACATCTCAGATGTCTACCTTTCTTCTAACACTTCTATTTATTGGTCTAATTTAAACATTCATCATCTCAAGTTAAGCCTCAAAATGGCTTTCATTTATTCAGCAAGCAGCTATTAAATGCTTGCTATGTGTCAAGAAAGGTTCTAGTTAGGGATATAGCTTTGACAAAATGAATGTTTGTTATCCTCCCAGGGTCTCTTCTCAAAAAGGAAAATTATAAAGCAAATTATATATTGGGGAATAATTATTAAGTTATATGAAACATACACCAGGGTAGTAGGAAACATAACAGTGATACATTATTTATAGTAATAGGTAGAGATAGATCATTTAAGAGGAAACTATCAAAAAGGTTTATTATAATCTAACCATATAAAGTCAAGAAGGAGGTGCAGCTGACAAAGGAAACAGTAGACTCAAGACCAAAGAGAGTGTGACAGCAAAGAAAAAATGAAATAAAAACCTAGTCCAGAACAAAACAGCAATATAATTTGGGTTTTTTTAATCATCATGGAAACCAGTGGAGAATTTTAATTTGATGCAAAACTAAACCACAGAGAAACTTTTACACCATGCTTTGGCATTATAGTTTTAAGAATAGCTTGATGATATTGTAGAAAAGCAAAAAAAACTGACATAGTCATTAATGGGCAGATTGAAGGGTACCCCAGGAGATCTGAACTTACATGTTCTAAAGGAATCCTATCTTCAGCATAAAGACAAAGCACACTCTAAGAAGGTAAGTTCTTTAATGAAGGGAAGTGAGGAAAGAAGAGAAAGGATATACTTTACTGATAAAACACCTGAAGTTACCCATCTGCTCATTAGTAAATGTCCAGCCAAACAGTCTTGACCTGAAGTAGGGAAACTGAGGTCCTAAAGATTGCCACCAAACTCAGGCACCTTCTGGTGGGGAACCATAGGAAAGGGTCAGAAGAGGGCAGGAAAGTATGGGGTGAAAGTAGCAAAATTAAAGTACAAATCAAGATGAAGGTTTGCCACAGTCAGACCCCCCCATTTGTCTCTTTCATGTGTCTCCATCTGCAACCTCCAAGTTAAGTCCTTTGTGTAAGTCCAAAGCTGAGAAGTAAGCAAGCCCTTATTCTTCATGTGTCTGTCTCAAGTATCTCCTATATATCTCAAGATGCCTCCAGTCTTTCAGCTGTCTCTCTTTAGGTGGGCCAGGGAACATGGAACCCCTTCCCCTTTTTATGGAGCTGCCTGTAACACAATGATTCTAGAAATCACTTTGATACATATAACTTTCTAAGTTAGGTATATGCCCTTGAGAAAAATCTTTAAAATATTTGTGTCATGTATAAGAATATCTGAAGCACCATTCTCTATAAACTGACAACAAACTGTTGCAAGTCCATACATGTGAACATAAATATAACCAAAATGCATGTATCTCAAAACTGGAAGATAAGTAAATGCAACAGCTCTACCAGAGAAATACACCATACTGTATTCATTATGGATAATTAAAGCCATGCAAAACTAAATAACATAGTTTTAGAAATAGATATGGGTGGCAAAAGTATAGAGAAATACAAATAAATATTTAACAAGATATTAGAACAGTGGTTATATCTGGAGGGAGTAAGAAGAAGGGAAAAATAACTAGGGTTAGACTGCAAGAAGACATCCAATGAACCAGCACTTCTCTTTATCTAGGTGGGAAATACATGAGTATTTGTATTATTATCATCATTTAATCTACATATCCATTTTATATAGTTTTTATATATTATATAAAATCAAAATTAGTTGGATTAAAATGAAACAAGCATTGGAATAACTTGATGGAGAATTGTCTCTTGGCATGAAGCTGCTGCTAAAATTCATTTATTCCACTTCTAAGTTTCTATGTCTCTTAGGTCCATGCACTTTTGTAATACTTGACCTATCTGCAACTTACATTTGACTATTAAATTATTTGATTAATGTCCATGTCTCCCACTAATTTTTGAGCTTCATAGATGTTTTTGCTCACTATTGCATGGCTCATGGTAAACACTAAAATACCCAATAAATTCAAGTAGCATGACATAAATACTACCCTCAACCCTACAAGACACATTAAGGAGGTTCGTTTTTATCTTGAGACTAACAGAAAGGTACTGAATAGTAGCTATATGTGAGAGGTAAGGTATAGTTTAACATTTAAAAAATCACCCTGGAGTATTAGTGAATAAAAGATTGGAGGAAATTAAAATTGAACACAAGAAGACAAGTTAAACATTGCTTCCACTGTCCTAATGAAGAATAACGTAAACTTAAGTTTCATATCATACTGGTGGAGACATGGAAGTGGACTTGAAAAGAGATGTGAATTCTATAATTATTAGTGTAGAGGCATTTAAAGCATTGAAAAGATGTGACATCAAATAGATATTGACTACAGAGAAAAAAAAGAACAATAATTTGAGAGATTGGTATGGGCAGGATATGGCCACAAAAAGAGAGGTGTTTAGGGTGTTAAAAATCAAACAGGATAGTATGCTGGAGAATGTTTCAGACAGTTTCAAAAAGAGAATGTTCCCACTGACAGGTAGGCTGAGAGGTCAAAGAAAATGACTGAAAATTACTGATTACATTTAGAAGATGTGAGAACTCTTGCTGGGGTAAAGGCATGATGATATATTGACATGTGTTGAAGAGTGAAAAAGTAAAAGAAAAATTGAAAAGAAAAATCAATATATAAAGAGTCCATTTTAGATATGAATGAGAGAAAAGTTTTATTGATTCTAAGATGAGTAACTTCCTGCTAATCAAAAGTCTTTTTTAAGAAAAGAAAGGTTAGTCATTTTTATATGTTATACTACTGCAACATTTTCATATATATATAAATCTAAATGGGAAAGTTTTTACCATCATCTTGCTTAATTATTAAAGTTAATCCTGGATAATACAATTTAAAGAGATTGAAAGACCATCATTTTAACACCTCTGATATATTATATATACACATGAAGAGATGAAAAATATATTGCTCACTAATATATTTGGCTAGATATTTATCAGTTTCTCTGGCTGTATAACAAATTATAACATAGATTTAACTGCTCAAAATGCAAGAAACTAAATCACACATTGCTGGTGGAAATACATGCTAGAAAACAGTTTGGTAGCTTCTTGTAAATCTATAAAATTATAGAATGACCCGAAATTCCACCCATTAGCACCTATTTCAGGTAAATAAAACTTATTGCAGAAGGGTGTAAAGTGCACCCCTACCCAGTCCCAAAAGATATCCACAACCTAATCTCTGGCAACTGTAAATATTACAGTTTTTGTAAAAAGACTCTTTACAGGTGTGATTAAGGATTTTGAGAAGAGGCTGCAGTGTGACAAAAGGCAAAGATGGAAGGGATGAAGTCTCAACTGAGAGAGCACAGACATCCTCAAGAAACATAGAGGCAAGGAAGAGATTCTTCCCTACAGTCTCTAGAGGGAGTCCATTCCTGCAGACATTTATTTTCACACTGATTTCAGACTTCTGGTCTCTAGAATCATAAGAGAATAAATTTCTGCTATTTTAATCCATCTACTCTATTGCAGATGAATTATCTTCATCCACCATAGAAACTAATCTGCTTACATATACTCAAAGTGATTTATAGCAGTCTTAATTTGAAACTGACCCAGATATTTGTCAATGGCTAATGGTTAAACTATATACATCCAAACCGTGGATTGCTATATATGCGCTTGTGCTTGTGTGTGTGTGTGTGTGTGTGTGTATAGAGAGAGAGAGAGACTAGTTACTAACCCATACAACAGCTTGGATGAATCTCAATGACAGTATATTGAGTGAAAAAAGAAGATAAGCAACATTCTCAAAACTGATAAAATTTTAGTGATTACTTAAGGTTTGGAACAGAGGATTATAGGAGAGAAGTGGCTATAGTGGCAGAAGTACAACATGGGGGATTCTCATGTGTGATGGAAATATTCTCTACTTTGACTGATAATCCATGCTGAAGTACAAGTGAAAGTAAGAAAATAGTGATCAATGGATATGTCAATGCCAATAATCTGGTTGTGGTATTATGTAATTCTGAAAGATGCTATCATTGTGGGAAACCAGGCAAAGGACACATATAATCTCTGTATCATTTCCAATAACTGAACATGAATTTACGACTAGCCAAAACACAAAGCTAAAAAACATAAAACTATTTAGCTTCTCAGAGTTCTCTCTATAGGCCCAATGCCCAGGGTTTAACTGGATTCTGTGCTCATGGTAGCACAAAATCAAAATCATTTTATCTTTTATCTGGATATTAAATAATATGCTTCCAAGTTTATTCAAATTTGGACAAAGTTCAGTTCTTAATGAGGCAACACTGAAGTTGTACAGCTTTTGGCTTCTGACTCCTGTTGTCTTCTAGAAGCCTCCTCCATTTCAGAGCCAGCAAGGACACCTTGAATTCTTGGGCAAGGGATAACTCATGGATGAGAGAGAAAAAAACAAAAACAAGAACAAAAGCAGAAAGTCTTGCTTTAAATGGCCTTTTTAAAAATTTGTTAAAAATTTTGTTAAATTTTTTAAAACATTTTCAATTTAAAAATTGAGAATTGTTAAAATTTCCAATGGCCTTTGTTAAAAACTCCTTTAGCCATCTAAGGCAACATAATCATAGGCTTCATATTTGTTTGTAACCACAGTTCCAGGCATAAGAACAATATATTTTGGGGAGTATCTTACTATTCATGTAAATGTAGGTTCAAATCCTGATTTCACTCCTCTATTTCATTAGTTCACAATTTTATAGTAGTACATTTAGGCTATGTGAAAAATAAGCTTGTTGAACCAAATAAAAGATAGCAGAAAGATAAGTTTAGAGAAGGATTTCAATCCAGAAATCCCAATATTCAAGCTACAGCAATATTGAGTTCCCAGTGGTCACAATTGAGGGTTTTTTGTGGGTACAGATAGAAGCAATTTGTTCTTGCATGTGTTTCTTTTATTCTCTTCTCCCAGTAATTGATTGCCTTGTGGTATTCTTCCTTATCTGGATCAGAGTAACTGAGTCAGTAAAACAAGAACCACCAGAGACAGATTTGGATTTGTGGTATTAGCTAGCATCTTCTGCAGATGTCTTAGTGAGATGACCTATAAGTTCCAGTTAGGTGAGGTTAGGTTTCATTCTCAATTATGTACCTTCCCTGACAGTTTCCATTTTGTCCCAAACAACAGTGACTTCATTTCAGTTTCGTTCTGCAATTATTCTTTCAAAATATATAAAACTGCCTCATAATTGATATTTAAATTTTAAAATTTAGTACAAAGAAAAATAAGAGCCAAACCATAAATAAACCAAATCAAAATAATGGACCTTATGATATTGTTAGATAGGACTTCAGAGTCCACATTATTTAAGTTTCCCACCTCTGCATAAATGTCTGCATAGAACTACCTTGGAAAGTAAAGTATTACTATTCAAGCACAAATTTAAAATGTGGCTTAAATTTTCTTTTCCACTATATGCTCTATTAGTTGGTTTAGTTATTTTATGTTAATTTTAAGTATACAAACAAAATTTACATAATAGCCCTGCCTCAAAGATCTCAAAGGTTTAAAAATAATCACATTTGTACTAAAGAAATTGTTAAGTGTATAACTCAAAAAGGAAAAAGGGGTATTTGTTTGCAGCTCATCAAGCTCTAATGGCCCCATATATCAAACACAAAAGTTCTATGTTGCTCAACCAATTTTCCTCTGATGCAGAAAATGGTAAAACCAGTGGGGGAAAAAGAGAACTCCTTTAAGCGTATAATTGATATGGACATTATTTTTCCATTATTAAGATGGAAACATCTTTCAGAATCATTGAACAAATGGAAAATCAAAATAAAACATCTGTTTCTTTGAAAGAGCAAAATTTCTAATTTATTTTGAGGCAGTTATCATGTAGTACTTGGGGAAAGGCTCTGAAAATGTTATATTAGCATTCAAACTGAAATCAACTTTTATTAGGAATGCAGGGTGTGTCTTGGGGAAAAATTCACCAGAGATTTAAGTGTCATACATAAACACAACAAATGAGAGAAGACATAATTTTGTAATGAAAAAAAAATACTTTTGATACTTAATCAGATATTAAAAGCTACATTTCATGTTTTGAGATCTATTGGCAGTTGAGTTGGCTGTCATAGAAATGAAAGCTATAAAAGTTATGTTTTTAAGTCCCTGCGATGCGGCAAATCCATCAAAAAATGATAAAAAGAAAACAGGTGAAGAAAATCATATGTATTATTAAAGAAGGCATTGTTGTAATGGTATTGACAAAAAGGGCATGTTTTGAAATCCTTTGTATTTTTTCTGAATTTAGTTACTTAGTGAGGTCCTTTTTATGATAAAGAACTTGTGATATCTGTAGTAAAATTATATTTCGTCTACTAAAAGGCAATTGCATGAAGCTAAATGACATTTTTCCAGAAAATATTACATTTTAAAATGTACTTTTTATTCAAATAGAAATACATATAGGACAGTTGCGAAGAGGAAGCATGCTTCAGTCAGACAGAGAGGTTATCTCTAGAAGAGAATTTTATTATGCTTTAAAGAGAAAACCAAGCAAAGTTCCTGTTAGGCCATGGACAATGCCTCTCAGCACAGACATCCCAGACACAGGAAGGCAAAGACAGAGAGACAATTTATTAGGAAAGCTCAGTTGCAGCCTACTTAGTGAAGGAAGACTGAGTCCTGACTGCTCATTTGCAGGTCTTTTTATATCATTTTGCAAAGTTTAAATTACACATTTGCATTCTTATTCCAAAACCAAGCAGAGGTAAAATATGGCAGACATGTTTAGAGACATCATTAAATTTACAACTGGGTTAACCATAAGGTTACCTAAGTTTACAGAAAGATATTTGTGGGGTATTCAGCTTGCTTTCTTTTCAGGGGGAAGGGGGAGTGTCTCTTAAGGTGGGAACTGCTTGTGCCCTAAATCAAGGGAATGTTGTGCTGAATTTCTCAGTTTATTTTCAGCTTTTAATATTCCAGCATTCCCAAGGTACCTGGCTGAGGCCACCACACCATGTGTCTCAGTACAGCGTACTGCTAATGCAGGCTCACCCAGTCGACCTTGGAAGTCTTTAGAAGCTCCAGGGCCTGATAGACAGACACAGTAGATCTTGCAGGCTGAGAGGCTCTGGCTGGAGAACATGATTAGTCCAGAGGCAGTGAGCTAGCCCTTGTCCAGGGTTATGCTCAAGCTAGTCTCAGACACTGCTCTGATTGCTTCTGTGGGTATTAGTTCTTTATAGGTTTTATCAAGGCCTAATCCCAGTCCATCTGTGGGTATCAGCTATCTACACTCTTTCTAGTCTCCTTCACTGTCTCCCAAGTCCTTATCTGGTTCTTCACAATCCAGTTCACAGGCTTGTCTTTATCAAGTTTCCCACAGTCAAACTTGACTTCCATATTTCAAACAAGTTCAGAGTTGTTTCCAGCTTATAGTCAGGTTTATAATTTCTATATTTTATGCTCATTATAAGGATCACTGGACCATGAGTAAGGAATTTAATTTTCACAAAGTGAACCTACCAAGTAATCAACAGAAATATCATTACTCTTACTCCCCAAATCCTCCAATCCCCTTCTTAGTAATTATCCCTTTACCCAAGAGGGAATGTTTACTTTTAGCAGTAAGTACTGCTTTGTATATTTTAAAGGTTATGTAAATAGAATCACAAAATAATACAATTTTTGTCTAATTTACTCATACTTAAGCTGAGATTCATATGTATTTCAGTTGTAGCAGTCATTTTTCATTTCTTTCAATGTTAGAGAGCACTCCATCATTTGACTAAAACGTAATTTATCCATTTCATTTTACTAAGATTAACTTTCAGAGTGTTTCCATGCTGTGGCCAGTACATTGCTGCTACAAGTATAGTTATGTATGTCTTTTCATGCTCATTCAATTGAACATATACCTATGATTGGAGTTCTGTTGTTATAGAGAATATTTGTGTTCAGCCCTAATAGATATGTCAATTAGTCTCTCAAAGTGACAGCACCAATTTATACTTTGACCAAAAGTGTTTAAGAATTGTAGTTGCTCCACGTACTTGACTATTTCTGTCAGTTTTTTTTTTGTCCACACAGTGCTTTATATCTATTTATCTGATGCCTTATATATTTACCTATACATCCAAGAAATTATATAGGTATATGTTTATATATGATTTATTACATATGTATGTTTGCTAGCACATAAACTTTGACTATTAGTCTTATAAAAATATACAATCATATAATTTCCAGTATTTAAAAATTAGATTTTTAGATTTTGTTTTATGTAGAAACCACCTATTTTTATTTCAGTCTTACAGTCAAGTTTTCTATCTATTGTGAGTTGGTCTCTGTGTGTGGTGTGAGGTATTATTCTAGTTTCATTCTTTTATACATGCGGGTTCAGTTTTTCAGCACCATTTATTGGTGTTACTAGCCTTCTTCCAGTTTATAATCTTTACTGTCTTGTAATAGATTAGTTGAACACATATGTGTGCCTTTACTTCTGGGTACTCAATTCATTTGCATTGCTCTGTGTATCTTTTTAAACTGAAACAAGGATAGTGACTCCAACAAATGGTGCTTAAAAACTGGACCCAGTCAAAAAATGGGCAGAAGAGCTAAAAAGACACTTCTTCAAAGAAATACAAATGGATAGACGATACGTGTAAAAATGCTCAGTTTCACTTATAATCAGGGAAACACAAATCAAAATAAAAATCACAATGAGATACCAACTCACAGCAGTGAGAATGTCACATATATAAAAAACAACATCAACAACAGCAACAAAAACCCAACAAGTGCAGTCAGGGATATGAAACAAAGGAATCCTCTTAACCTGCTGTATAAGCTAATTCAGTCATTATAGAAAGCTGAGTGGAGCTTTCTAAAAATGGAGCTATCATATGATCCAATGATTCTACATGTAGTAATCTATCCAAAGTACACAAAAACATTAATTTGAAAGAAAACCTGTGCCCCTACATTTACCACAGCACTGTTTATAATAGTTAAAATCTGGAAACAACCTAAATGCTCCAAAACAGATGAATGAATCAAGAAGATGTGGTATACATACATAATGTAATACTATTCAGATCAAAAAAGATGAAACTAATGCTATTTACAGCAACATTGATGAACTTGGAAGGGACTGTAAGAGGGGAAAATTATATGGAGTGGTTTCACTTATAGGTGTAATACATGAAAACCAAAGTCAGGAAAAGACAAAACTTGCAGATAGACCATAGATCTGAGGTATTCAGCAGGTGAGGGTAGAGCTCAGGAGGGAAGAGCACAAGGGATTGTTGTGATGCTTTTGGGTGCTGTGCTGATCGGCAAATTACAGGGACTATGTGTGAGGAGAGAAATCAAATATTGTACAAAAGGAACAGTGATTTAAGAAAATTAAATAAAAAGAACTCTGCCACAGGATTTGAGCAAAATTTCCATGCAAATATTGGGGCTTTTCCACTATAGTTTCCTATTTTGTCAAGAGCCTTTTTCATTTTCCAGCTGCTCCAATAATGCCCAATTCTGAATAGGAATTACTTTCAGCAGATAAATATGTATGGTCCCAGGGCAATTTCTTTTTCATTGTGAATATTCTTTCCAACTCTCAGGTCAGTTGAACAAAGTTTGTATCACAACTCTGGCATCAGTTAGCAGGCTGTATCATACAATTCACTCTATACCTCTGAATCTTAATTTTTCTTTTGTAATAAAGAGAAACTACTAGGATGATTTCTTTTAGGACTGAAGATTGTTATATATGTATGTATAGATGTGCACCACATATAGCCCTTAAGAGAAGTAATTCAGTATTCATCAGTTTGGTGTTGGTATCATAGGAGCCCTATCAACTTCTCAGCATGCTGCCCAGAAACAAAGGCAGTGATTTCCTTGTTCACCCACAGAGGAAGCTAGCCCCAGGTTCCATCTCCTAGGCTTATCCTGGCCCATGGAAGCCACAGAAAAGAGGCCCACAGGCTGTGTGTGATAAGCCAGCATGGTGAACTCTGAGGTGCAGCCTGCACTTCAGCTACTTGGAATCCAGTGCTAGTCTCACTTCAGGCCCCTGAACCACCACAAGCCTCCCCAAAGAAAACGGGGTGCAGTGGCTGTCTAGTTCCACTGAGGTAGCTCTGGCAATGGCCTCCCTGAGCCCACCAACAAAGAGCTTGCCCTCAGTGTAGGTTAGTTCTGAACAGGTAGCCAGGGTTTCACTTTTGAATGTAGTATGGCAATTGGAAACAGGCCAATGGGGTTCTCAGTAGACCAATCAGTTTCAAGTTTTCAAATGGTGCCATTTAAAGCTTTAGAGACTATCAAGGACTGAAAATAGACAAATCTGACTAATATTTAAACTATCAAGCATCTAGGATTGTTAAGCAGCACAATATGACTTGAAAAGAGGGAACCACAAAGACGCTGTAAGCCAGAGGAGTAGTGAGCTGAATTCACCAAGCAGACAGCTACAGACCCACTCATCAGCATTTTGCGCACAAATTCATAGACTTCAAAACCTCCATAGACTTTCATGCACATCAAGATCTGAGATCTCTGCAGAAACCTGACTGCTTTATCTGCCTCTGACCCTGCTAACATGGCTTGCAAATAGTACTTTCACCCTAGGCCCACCCAGTGTTTAAAAGAGCAATCTGCTGTTGGCTTATGCTAACACTGTATCTATGGCACCACTTTCTGACAACTCCTGCTGGCTGGCACCACTGAACCTGTAACCAGCACTGCTTGCCTATGTTCAACCACTTCTGAGAGCTGTCCATCACTTCTCATCATTCAGCACCTCCTTCTGGGGCTATTGCCGCCAGCATTCTCCTGTCTGGCATGTGGTAGTGTCCAACCCGGCCTTTGGACAGCTACCGTGGGCTGCTGTGGTATCACTCAGCAGTCCCACCTATGATCACTTCCAGGTACCACTATGAGTGAGAGACTGGACCACTGCTTCACATTGTACCTTCATCTCTAGGCTCTCATTAAAGGGACCATCCTGTACCATCTTTGTCTTGAACTACTGGACACTGCAGTATGAAAGAGAAAGAGTAAGGAAATTATTTTGAGAATTTGGTGAATCTAAAAATCTAAGTTTTACATATTGGAAATTATATGATTGCATATTTTATAAGACTAACAGTCAATGTTTATATACTAGCAGACATACATACATAATAACTCACATATAAACATAACGCTTATGCATGCTTATGCAATTTCTTGCATGCATAGTAAAGGTTTAAGTCATCAGGTAATCAGAGATAAAACATTGTGTGGACAAAATGGAAAAAATAACTGACAACAATAGTCAAGTACATGGAGCAACTACAATTCTTAAACACTTTTAGTCAAAGTATGAATCAGTGCAGTTACTTTGAGAGACTAACTAGCTTATATATTAGGGCTGAACACAAATATTCTATATAACAGAACTCCAATCATAGGTATATACGCAATTGAATGAGCATGTAAAGAAATATTTGACTATACTTGTAGCAGTAATGTACTGGCCACAGCATGGAAACATTCTGAAAGTTAATCTTAGTAAAATGAATTGGATAAATTACTTTTTAGTCAAATAATGAAATGCTCTCTAGCATTGAAAGAAATGAAAAACAGCTGCCACAACTAAAATACATATGAATCTTAGCATATGTATGAGTAAAATAAACTAGACAACAAAATTGTATTATTTTGTGATTCTATTTACATAACCTTTAAAATACACAAAGCAGTACTTACTGCTAAAAGTAAATATTCCCTCTTGGGTAAAGGGATAATTACTAAGAAGGGGATTGGAGGATTTGGGGAGTAAGAGTAATGATATTTTTTTGATTACTTGGTGGATTCACTTTGTGAAAATTAAACTTCTTACTCATGGTCCAACAATCCTTGTAATGAGCATGTAAACAAAAACATAAATATAGAAATTATAAACCTGACTATAAGCTGGAAACAACTCTAAACTTGTTTGAAATACGGAAGTCAAGTTTGACTGTGGGAAACTTGATAAAGACAAGCCTGTGAAGTGGACTGTGAAGAACTGGATAAGGACTTGGGAGACAGTGAAGGAGAGGAGAAAGAGTGCAGATAGCTGATACCCACAGATGGCCTAGTTGATAAAAACTTATAAACAACCGAAGAGCCTCTCAGTCAGCAAGACCTATTGTGTTACCCTACTTTATAGGATCCTGGAGCTACTGAAGACTTCCAAGACTGGCTGGGTGAGGTTGCATTAGCAGTGCATCCAATCGACACACATCTAGCAGATGCCTCAATCAGGTATCTTGGGAAATTTGCTTTGGTTTTTCCTTTAAAGCATAATAAAATTCTCTTTGAGAGCCAATCTCACTGTCTGAAGCATGCTCCATCTCATAGCAATCCTATATGTATTTCTGTTTGATTAAAAAGCATGTTTTCAAATCTAACATTTCCTAGAAAAGAGTCACTTAGCTCATGCAATTGCATTTTAGTAGAAGAAATATGAAATAAACTACAGAAGTCGCAGTTTCTTTACATAAAAAGAACCTCACTAAGTAAGTAAATTTAGGAAAAAAATGATTGTAAGATGTGTATTTTTTCCAACACTTTTATAATATCTTAACTAATAATATATATGATTTTCTTTACCTGATGTTTTAAAATTATCTTTTGGATGGTTTTGCCACATTATAATCTTACAAACAATTCTTTTGTAGTTTCTATTTCTAGAACAGCCAGTTCAACTGCCAGTAGATCTCAAAGCATGGAATGTAGATTTTAATATCTGGTCAAATAGCTAAAGGTTATTTTTTTTTTCATTTTGCAAAAATAGTTCATTTTTGCAATATTTCATTCATTTGTTTTATTTGTTATGTTTATGTATTACACCATAAATCTGGTGAATTTTTCCTCAAAACACACCCTGCATTCTTAATAAAAGCTGATTGCTGTTTGAGTGCTAATATATTTTCAGAGTCTTTCCCCAAGTATGATATAACTGCTTCAAAGCAAATTAAAATTTTTGCTTTTTTGAAGAAACAGACTTGATTTTCCATTTGTTCAGTGATTCTGAAAGATGTTTCCATCTTAATAATGAAAAAATAATGTCCATATCAATTATACACTTAAGGAGAATGGGAAACTGGTCCACTGCGTCCCAGTGTGCAGCATTTCCAGGCTCTCATTGAAGGGACAGCACCATCCTGTACCATCTTTGTCTTTGACAACTGGATACTGCAAAGTCTACTGGGTTGCCACAGCTGGTGATCTGTACAGTTACACTCCCTTTACTTCCCCTTTTGTACGTAAACCTCATTTTTACTGTACCTTTAGGAAGAGTGGTGTTTTGCAGTTGTGAGCCAATGGGTAAGAACCCACAGCAACCTGTTCCCCGCTTTGGTACTGTTTGATTTGTAGTAACTTCAGAAAATGCTACCATTGGAATAGAAAGAAGTGACTTCATACCTAGAAATTATATTGTGAGTCACAGGATATTAATACCATGTAAACTACATTTCCATCCTCAAAAGATGAAATTAAATTATGGTTTTTTTTCTCTTAAGGACGCTCTCTGGTGTAGAGAGCTAAGAAATTAGCCCCTATGAGAAGGTCAGTCTCCTGCAAACCGATGAGGCTCTTGCATCAGCCAGATCTGCTGCAACCTGATATAGCCCTTGCATCAGCCAAATGGTGGGCCTGGAACAGAGCAGGTAAGGGGCACTCAGAAGAGTATGCCCCTCTAGATAGGAGACCATATATGGTAGCAAACTAGACTATTGGGCAATCAGTATTTGTGGCAAGCATTGATTGGAGATGACCATCCTGGAATGTCTGGAATGTCTAATGTATAAGAACTCAAAAGAAAGCAACAATAAACGAGACTTGATCAGGAAACTGTCTTGTCTTCCATTTATCATGTCTCTTGTCCCATCCCCATTCCCACTGCTTCCTCCAGGTCTCCGTTGATGATCCTGCGGGTCGGGACACTCTGGTAGTGATAAATATATCTTCCATATATCCTATAGTCTGTTACACAATCAAATTATTACATGAAACTGACTGTGATACTTGAAAATATATTCTATTAGTTCAGCAAAATATAGGGTATGTTTATTTATAAGGAAAACAAGGAGGTAGGATAATAAGAGGCAAACCAGAATCCATGCCATTTAGATGTTAAAAAGTGAAAAATGTAGCACTTATTCTTAGAGAACTCAATCTAATTGAGAATCTAAAGTCTTAGATGGAGACAAACCAGCATATTTAAAATATAAACTAGAAGTATGGGTTTTAAGCAATCAAGTAACTAAATGAGAAAAGGAGAAAACAGAACACAACAGAAAATAGGAATGGATATCAAGTATTTTTTCAGTATATGAAGAAATATATGTATATATGTAATCCAATATTCAATTTAGAAGTTAATCAAAATATCATCAAAAGAGTATTAAAGAGCATCTTGAGTGGGAAAATTCCACACAAATCTTTGGCAAAATAAGGAAATGTTAGAGATCTTGATATGTATCTTCATTGAATGATTCTATAGTCTCAAACTGAACAAATTCTTACAAATTTAAACTTCACTTAGCTGATAAAAAATTATCTCCATTTTATTACCAAAACCTATGACATTTTATCTGTAAGAAGTCACTTTAGAAGTTATCAGCCAGGATCTAAAGCCTAAGATTTCCATTTTATTGCTTATAAATATGTTAAAAGTTTCAGAACTTTGTGTAAAAATCTATGTGTCGAAAGCAAATTTTTAAGTTTTTCTCTATCCTTTCTCAAAAGAGGATAAAATGTTTGAAGTATTTCAGAGTATCCCTAGTCATGAATTAGAGGAAATCTCCCAAGTACAAATATCTTCATTTTCCCTAAAAAACATTCTTCCTCACAAATGTTATAGATAATGGTATCTTCAGAAACAAGCCCAACCTCTCCCAATGTGGGAAGATAGTAACAAAACGTCACTTTAATAATAGAACACTTTAATCTTTGTGCTGTGTTTATGAAAGAAGTGGCACAGGTAGACAGTGTGAGAGCTTCAGGAGAAAAATAATATCAAAGGCAGAATCAGAAGTTAGCCTAATTCCTTTTGCCTCTATTCTTTTAAGAAGGAAGTGAAATACATCTTTGACTAGATGAAAAGCAACTTGTGGACATAGTGAGAAACTGTATCTAGTGTTTTTATTTGTGAAGATGTTCCCATTTTATTATGAACTTCCAGCACGTCAGTCGTCAGCATAAATGAATACCCTCAGTGACCTATCTTTTAAGGATGACTGATGAATATAGCACTAATTGAAGTATCAGGAATTGATTTATTGCTTTGGATCAATGTAATAGGAACAATTTCTATAAAGCACAAAAACAAAAATGTTTTTTAAAGGAGGTGGAAATTAAAGGTACTATAAAACTGTTTGAGATTCATTGTTTGAGGGCAAACATATTAGTTAACAACTTTGAACCATGACCAGGGCTCTATAGCAGCTCTACCTAAGAATTTCTAGTGTTTTTCTCATTGAATTTTCACATGTTCCACTCTGAACTTATAAGAGAAGGTCTGTCAGAGTAGAAGAAAAATTAAGAATGATAGACTCCTAAACTGTTAGAGCCTAAAATACTTTTAAAGGTCACCAAGTCTCTTTCTCTCACTTTACACTTAAAGAAGCTTCATGTTGTGGCAGTAAAGCAGGTAAAGGGGATCATCCAAAATCATGTGGCTAGATGAGAGCTGTCTCAAGACTAGACATCTTATTCTTGATCCAGGCCTGAATCACTACCAAGGTGTTTCTTATAAAGAAAGGCAACCCCAAAGTCTATTCAGAGTAGATTATGCTAAAATCAAGGACATTCTTAGAAGCACTACCCTTCATTTAGAAGAAAACTTGAATTGGGTTAGAAATAGATAGTTCTATTGCTTACTTTAATTACAAAATGCCTTTTTTCTTTGTCTGTTCTTTCTGAGTTTGCTTTATACTTTTCTTATTGGGTTTCTAGTAACCCAGGAACCTATACCTAGAGCTAAAATAATATTATATATAAAACAAATGGATAATCAAGCTCAATTAAAATCATAACAATTGGATTTTCTCTGACTTTACCAGTAAGCTTGCAGTCCAAGATTCAATTTTGTCACTCAAAACCCCATAAAACTGAGTGACACTTTTCTAATTAATCTTTGCTGCTACCATTCCAACTTCTGTATTACCTACTACAACCTGCTATGAATGTTGCCTTTTAGTTTATGTATATTTTATTGTTTTTGTTAAAATCTGCCCAAATATTTTGCAGAACACATAAAATATGTGTACCTATCAAGAATGTTAATATCTTAAATGCAAGCCTTTTAATTCAAGCGACAAAATTGCATTCTAAACATCTAAATTTACTGACAGAAATTTTCAATAGCTGTCTAGATATTATGTATTTTACTTATTTTCATGCTCTATATTAGTATGCACTAAATAGTTTCATCAAGTCCTACAGAACCTACACATTTTTAATATGTGATTATTCATTTCAAAAATTAGAATGCTTGTAATTAGTAGATAATTAAAAATGTCCTTATGTGCTTTAATATACACTTTCTTCCTTCCCAAAATACTATCATTCTATTTCTTGATCTACAGTGGAACAAATGTATTAATTTTATAAGCCTAAATTGTTTATCCTAGAAAGTATTAAATGTGATGGTCCTTTGTTTTTAAAGTTTTTAATTTAAGGACTACTCTGTGTTTCTTATAATTGTTGTTCTGAGGAAGTGTCATATGACACTTGTCCTCTCACAACTATTTTGTCCTCTCACAACTATTTTGTTTAGACACAATGGGGAGATGGGCAATATAGAGAAAAATATTTAAGTATATTAAATACTTAAAGTTAATACAAATTGTCATTTTGTTTTTATGTGTTTCATTTTTGGTCACCACAATAAGATAAAGCTTTCTATTTATCTATAATAGAAAATTCAATTATATTCTCTCATAGGTTCCAAAAATGAATCAAAAAATCAAATAACCAATTACTAAACTAATGAAAAGGAATATGATCTCTAGAGATTAGGTCATAATAGTAATAGATATTTCAAATTGATAAAGCAGACTTAAAAATCATTATGCTATTATTCTACCATTGTAATTTCATAGCAGAAATTATTACATTCAAGTGGGTTTATTAATATTATTCATACATATGTGTGAACTATACAAAGTTTATTTCATCTACTTAGATGGGTTGTGCCCACATGTTTAAGCCAATTGCCATGGTTACTGGTAATAGGACTAGCATAATGTAAAAATATATTGACCTACCTCTTTTCTTGTGTTCTTGTATATTGATATCCTGACAATATATTTCAGTACTCATACATTATGTAGACTGCTTATCAATTTATAGTCAACATTTCACTTGATCCTTAATATTTCTATAAACTGAATAAAATTATTATCACTGTTTTCCAGAAAAAAATGTTACAGAATTCAAATAAACTGTTAAAAATCCCACTGGTAGAAGGAGGATTCATCCAAACATGAACATATATGTGCCTTTTGTGAGCCCAACTCCCACAGACAGGCTACAACTTGCACAACTATATCGAAATTTTCTCCACAAGACACTAGAATTCAGTAACTCTGAGTGCATAAAAAATCAATTCCACTGGATAATAAAATTTTATATTTCCAATAGAACCAAGTTTGAATTGGATATTTAAAGTGCAGAATTTTAACCTTCCTGAGAAAAGCAGAAAAGAGAAAGCAAATTTGACTGGAGAGGTTGGGGAAAGATAAGCAAACCTCCATAGTGAGCAAATCTTAGTTTCTCATTTATAAAGTTTTGTTCCTCCCAAATCCTTAATGTCTGAGTGAGCTTTTTAGTGTTTGCCTAAGATGTGATATGTTTTCCCACAGAGTCTGCATCAATTTAAATGATATGCACATATATGTTGCTTCCATTTGACTACAGTCTCTGTAAAGACAGAGACCCACTCATGCTTATACCCAGAGAGAAAAAGAAAAATAAGACCAGAGAGAATGACAATGGCATATCAGAGATGATGACTATTTCTGAACTTTGAGTGTAAGGATATCGTGAACACAAAGTAATAGTCACCTAACAAAATGAACTTCCTATTTTAGCAGCCCATCTTTTTTTTTTTTTTTAGACTAGGTCTTGTTATTTTTGCCTGTGGAACCACAGGCTCGTGTTGTCCAGGGTACCACAGACTCAAGCAATCCCTAGCCTCAGCTTCCCAGGTAGCTGGGATTACAGGCACATGCCACCACACCCAACTATATTTTTTGGAACTAGGTCTCACTACATGCCCCCATGGGACTCGAACCGTGATCCCTGGCCCCGGCCACACCTTCTTAGGTGCCACCGTGCCTGGCCTAAGATTCATGTTAGTGAATCTTTGGGTACATGTCAGTGAATTTCTATGTCTATGAAATATCTTAATGATTCTGATTCTGAAATAACTTCCAGATTTGATTTTTTAAAAAGACAATTAAAATAAAATCAATGCATCAGTGAGACTTTATGGGGAAGGGAGGAAAACATCTAGCTAGGAAAAATGGGCTAATCTTTAATTTCACTATAATTTATAAAAACATCTAAACCAAGATGAAATTAAAAACAGAAAGAAAATAGTAACATAGGAGAAAGAGGTTACAATTCAAAGATGTTATACAAACAGCGCTAAAGTAGCAGAATTACTAGATTAGAGAAAATTGAAATCTAAATACTTGAATAGGGGTCAAACAAGAATAGTCAATTTGTAAGGAAAAAAAACATAAAAATTGGAAGCACTTGTCCAATTTGAAGAATACTAGATTCCTAGGATGCTGGCTTTCAGGATACTCTCTTGAAATCTCTAGCCCCTGCAGACAACTCTAATTCTCGGTTCCCATAAATTATTGAGAGGTACTTTGAGGAGATATTCTGAATTCAGTGATATTAATACCAACCAGTTCTATAATACCACAAATAGGATAATTAAGTCAAAGTGAACATACTGAAAAATTGGAACTCTAGAATTCTTCCCTTGTTCTTAAATATCTGACTGTGAATTTTATCCTTTCTAGTCAGAGGTTAGGTTATTCCTCTTTGGTAAACGGGTAAGCCTTAGAGATTCAATAAAACTGACAGTCATGTATCCATCTGTTCGCTGTTAGGGATAGACAAAGCTCCGTTTCCTAGGTTAAGGTAATACAATCATTTTTAAGGGTTTAATCTTTGAAATTTATGTGGTTTTTTTTGTTTGTTTTTTGGTTTTTGTTTGTTTGTTTGTTTTTGAGATTAGGTCTCGCTATTTTTGCCCATGGAACTTCAGACTCTCGTTGCCCGGAGTACCACAGACTCAAGCAATCCCCAGCCTCAGCTTCCCAGGTAGCTGGGATTACAGGCGTGTGCCACCACGCCCAGCTATTTTTTTGGAAGTAGGTCTCGCTACGGGCCCCAGGCGGGACTCGAACCACGATCCCTAGCCCCGGCCGCTTCATAGGCTGAAGCTTACAGTGATATTTATGGTTTTGAAAAGATCACTAAGTGTTTGAGACCAGTATCTTTCCCTAAACTATTGGTTGATAAAAATAAACATATATTTGTTTCAGTCACAATAACACATGGTTTATTTATGTACCTTAATGATGATGCTCTCTGCAATTCAGGACAGTACAGATTCACAAAAATCTAAAACTCTAGGACATAAAAATTTTACAAATATGAATTAAAATCCTAAGATGTTTTTATGAAATGACAAGAGAATACTCTAAATTCAAAAATACAAAAAAACAAGAAGAACTAAAAATTGCTCGAAAACTAAAAATTGCTGTCAAAAATTAAAAATTTAATGAAAGGATGGAAAAATAAGGATGAGGATTCTCTTGGTTGTAATGAAATAAAAACAATGAGGTTGAAAAAAGAGGTCTTAAAAATAACAGAGGAATTATTTTTTTCTGTATGACAAACAATCCTAAGTAAGCATATTAGGTTAGCTGGAGATTCTGTCGTTGAGTGATTCAAGATTAGTATTTTATTAAGTCAAGGAAATATTTCAAACTTAGAATTCTGTACATAACCAAGGCTTTTTAAATTATGAGTATAGGACAGAGATATGAAAATTAACAAGTTTATTGATATTTAGCCTTCCTAGCTGAAAGTCTCTCAAGAATTTGCTCTACTAAATAAGGAATTAAACAAAAAAAGAAAAATAGATAAGAGAAATATGTAATTCTCAAAATGACAATAAAAGTTGACCCAAGATTACAGGATTTTTGAAAATTATATATATATTTACATATATATATTTCACATCATTTTAATCCCCAGGGGTCACCCACCACCTCCCTTCTCTGACCTCTCCAACCACCCCCCCCATTTCATACTTTCATTTGGTTGTCCATATATTAGTGAAGTCATTTGGTTTCTGTCTTTCTGATTCATTTATGCTAGTATGATTTCTCCTAGGTACATCCTTGTTTTCATAAATTCATCAAATTTGTCATTTTTAATTGATGAGTAATAATCCATTGTATATATATACCATGTCTTTTTCATCCATTCATCTGTTTTGGGACATTTGGGTTGTTTCCATGTCCTTGCTATTATAAATAATGCTTCAATGAACATGCAAGCATAGATGTCCCTTTGTACCCACATTGAGGTCTCCTTTGTGTAGATTCCCAGAAGAGCGATTACTGGGTCAAATGGTAGTTCCATTTTCATTAGTTTAAAGGTCTTCCATACTGCTTTCATAGTGGCAGGACCAGTTTACATTCCCACCAGCAGTGTAAAAGAGTTCCTTTCACTCCACATCCACACCAGCATTTGTTGTTGCCTGTTTGTTTGTTTGCTTGTTTGTTTGTTTAAGACTAGGTTTTGCGATTTATGCCTGTGGAACCGCAGGCTCGTGTTGCCCAGGGTACCACAGACTCAAGCAATCCCCAGCCTCAGCTTCCCAGGTAGCTGGGATGACAGGCGCGCACCACCACGCCCAGCTGTTTTTTTGGAACTGGGTCTCACTACGGACCCCAGGTGGGACTCGAACAGTGATCCTTGGCCAAGGTTGCTTCATAGGCTGAAGCTTACAAGTATGAGCCACCGTGCTCAGCCCTATTGCCTGTTTTTTTGTTGTGGGCCATTCTCACTGGTGTGAGGTGGTATCTCATTGTGGTTTTCATTTGCATTTCCCTTATTGCAAGTGACATTGAGCAATTTTCATGTGCCTGTTGGTCATTTGTATTCCCTCTTTAGAAAAGTGCCATTTTAGTTCTTCTCCCCATTTTTTGATTGGGCTTCTTGTTTTGTTTTTGTTTAGTTGTGTGAGTTCCTTGTGGATATGCATTATCAAACCCTTATCACTCTTGTGGAGGGCAATTTTTTTTTCCCATTTGGTTGGGCTTCTTTTTTGTTTTTTCTGTTGCCTCTTTTGCTGTACAGAAGCTTTTTAGTTTGATGTAGTCCCATCTGTTTATGTTTTCCTTAATTTTTTTGCCATCTGCAGATGTTTCCAAAAAGGGATTTCTGAATTGTAATTCATGGAGGATTTTTCCCAAATTTTCCTCTATGTATGTTACAGTTTCAAGTCTGATACCTAAGTCTTTAATTCATTTTGAGTTGGTTTTTGTACATGGTGTGAGGATGTTGTCTTGATCCATTTTTTTACAGATCTTAGTCCAATTTTCCCAGCATAATTTATTGAAGAGTTTCTTTGTTCCAATGTAAGTTTTTCCCTCCTTTCAAAGGAGGGAAACTTTGTTCCATTGGTCTGATTATCTGTTGTTGTACCAGTACCATGCTGTTTTAATTATTATGACTTTGTAGTATATGACTTGAAGTCTGGAATAGTTAGACCTCCACTCTCTTTTTTTGGCCAGGAGGCTTTTTGATATTTGAGGTATTTTGTTACTCCATATGAATTTCTGTAATTTTGGTTCTATCTCTTTTAAGAATGTGACTGGAACATTTATATGGATTGCATTGAATCTGTAGATTGCATTTGGTAGGATGGCCATTTTGATGATGTTAATTCTTCCAGTCCATGAGCAGGGAATGTCTTTCCATTTCTCTATGTCTTCTATCTCTTTTAGCAGCATTTATAGTGTTTTGTTAGTTTTATTCCCAGGTATTCAATTGTTTTTGCTGCGATAGTAAATGGGATGACTTTTTTAATGTTTTCTTATTCTGCTTGGTTTTTTGTGAATAGGAAGGCTACTGACTTCTGTATGTTGATTTTGTAACTGGCTACCTTACTGAACTGATCTAGTGTTTCGAGAAGTGTTTCTGTAGACTTTTTGAGATTCTCTAAATAAATAATCACATCATCTGCATATAATGCTAGTTTAGTTTCCTCTTTTCTTATTTGTATCCCTTTTATATCTGTCTCTTACCTTATTCCCCTGGCTAGAACTTCCAGTACAATGTTAAAAAGTAGTGGAGATAGTGTGTATCCTTGCCTGGTTCTGATCTTAATTGGAATTATTTTAGTTTTTCCCCAAATAAGATGATGTTTGCTGTAGGTTTGTCATAGATAGCTTTTATTATGTTCAGGTATGTTCCTTTTATCCCCAATGTTTGAAGAATTTTTATCATAAATTGGTGCTGGACTTTGTCAAATGCTTTCTCTGCATCTATTGATACGATTATGTGGTTCTATTTTTCTTTTTGCTGATGTGGTGTATTATGTTAATTGATTTCCGGATGTTGAAACATCCATGTGCCCCAGGAGAAATTCCACTTGGTTATGGTGAATAATGCTTTTTATGCATCATTGGATTTGATTTGCTAGGATTTTTTTTAAATTTGTGTGTGTATATTCATTAGGGAAATTGGTCTATAGTTTTCTTTCTTGGTACTGTCCTTAATTAGTTTTGATATGAGTGTGATGTTTGCTTCATAGAATGTGTTTGGGAGGTTTCCTTCTTTCTTGATTTTTTGAAAGAGTTTTAGTATTATAGGTATTATTTCCTCTTTGAATATCATGTAGAATTCATTTGTAATGTCATCTGGTTCTGGGCTCTTGCTTTTAGGGAGAGTTTTTATGACTGCTTCAATTTCACTGCTTGTAATTGGGTTATCTAGGTTCTCTATTTCTTCATTGTTCAATTTTGGGTAGTCATATTTTTCCAAGAATCTGCCCATTCCATCCAGGTTATTGTATTTGTTTCCATATAGATGTTCATGATTATCCTTGTGTCTATTGTAATTTCTCCTCTTTCATTTGTGATTCTGTTTATTTGAGTGTTCTCTCTTTGTGAGTTTTGCAAGATGTTTGTTAATTTTATTTATTTTTTTTTCAAAGAAACAGATCTTAGTTTTCTTGATCTTCTGGATAGTCTTTTGGGTTCTAGTTTATTTATTTCTTCTTTTATTTTTATTATTTCTTGTCTTCTGCTGGGTCTTGGCTTTTACTGTTGCTCTTTTTCTAATTTTTTGAGTTGAGAGATAAGTTTTTTTCTTTGGATAGCTCTTGGTTTTTGATATGGGCCTATATTGTTATGAACCTGTCTCTTAGATATGCCTTTGCTGAGTAGTAGACATTTTGGGATGTTAGGTCTTTGTTTTCTGTTTCAAAGTAGGTTTTAATTTCTTTGATTACCCATTCTTTGTTTAGTAGCATATTGTTCAGTCTCCATATATTGGACACTGTTCTTGCTTTCTCCTCCTTGTTAATTTCTAGTTTGATGCCTTTATGATCAGAGGAAAAAAAGCTGGTATAATTTAAATTTTTGTGTATTTATTCAGATTTTCCTTGTGTCCTAATATGTGGTCAATTTTAGAGAAGTTCCCATGTGAATTTGAAAAGAAGGTGTATTCCCTTCTTTGGGGGTGTAGTGTCCTGTAGATATATCTATTAGGTCCATTTGGTCTAGCTCTTCCTTTAAAGCTTTTGAATCCTTGGTTATTTTCTTTTTGTTGATCTGCCTTTTGGTGAGAGTGGGTTGTTAAAGTCTCCTGCAACGTAGTGTTTTGGCCAATATTTGTTTTCAGTTCTGCTAGTAGCTGTCTTATGAACATTGGTGCTCCCTCATTTGGTGAATATATGTTGATAATTGTTATGTCTTTTTGTTGGGTTGAACCATGTACTAGTAGGTAGTGTCCATCTTTATCCTTTGTCACATTTTTTATTTTGAAATCTCCTTTATCCACTGAGAATGGCTACCCTTGCCTTTGGGGGGGGGGGGTACCGTTCACTGGTAGAATTGTTCTCCATCCTTTCGTCTTCAGTCTATGCTTATCTTTAGGTATTAGATGTGTTTTCTAAAGCAGAAGTATGTTGGGTTCTGTCTTCTGATCCAGTCTGCAACTTCTATGCATGCATATGCAATTTCTTGGATGCATAGTAAAGGCTTAAGGCATCAGGTAATAAGAGATAAAACATTGTGTGGACAAAATGAAAAAAATAACTGACAGTAATAGTCAAGTATGTGGAGCAACTACAATTCTTAAACACTTTTAGTCAAAGTATGAATCAGCGCAGTTACTTTGAGAAACTAACTGGCATATCTACTAGGACTGAACACAAATATTCTATATAACAGAACACCACTCATAGGTATATACTCAATTGAATGAGCATGTAAAGAAATATTTGACTATACGTGTAGCAGTAATATACTGACCACATCATGGAAACACTCTGAAAGTTAATCTTAGTAAAATGAAATGGATAAATTACTTTTTAGTCAAATGATGGAATGCTCTCTAGCATTGAAAGAAATGAAAAACAGCTGCTACAACTAAAATACACATGATTATTGATGTGTGAGGCACTAGTGTTGGCTTTCTAAAGGTCATTTTCAGGTTCTGCTTTGGTTTCTTGTTATGTTTATTCTATTAATTCATCTGAGGGTTTCGGTCTTGAGGCTTCTTCCAATATTTCTTGGAGTGGACATTTGGTGGTAGCAAATTTTTGGAGACTTTGTCTGAGAAGGTTCTAATATTTCCTTCATAAAGGAAAGACAGTTTTGCAGTGTAGAGTATTCTTGGCTGGCACTATGTGTCTTGGAGTTTTTTGAAGATGTGGCTCCATTCTCTTCTTGCTTGGAGTGTCTCTTCAGAGAAATCTGAGGTCACTCTAATGGGTTTTCCTTTGTAGGTTATCTGTTTCCTCTCTCTAGTTATGCTCATTATTTATTCTTTATCTTGGACTCTTGGAAGTTTTATGATTATGTGTCTTGCTGTGGTTTTTCTTTCATTAACGTAGTGTGGTGTCCTTTTTGCTTCCCATATGTCTATTTTCATTTCATTCTTCAAGTTTGGTAAGTTCTCTTCTATTATTTTATTAAAAGTATTTCATTTCCTATGTCTTTCTCTTCTCCTGGGATTTCAATTACTCTCATATTTCCTTTATTTAGGATATCTGATGGGTCTGATTTTTTCTTCTGTCTTCTTACTTTGTTTTTCTCTCTCATTTTCTCTATTTCTATATCCTCCAGTGTGCACAAGAAGTGCGTAGGCTAGATAGGCCTCAAGGTGATGGGGGGGGTGGAGTTGGGTCACCAGAGACCCCAGCGCTGCTGGAATTTCTCACCTGCAGATGCCACAGGTGTTCCAAAGTCACACAGAGTTCTCCACCATCACCAGCACAGGGAAGGGGTGGTCTCAGCAGTCCTGAGTGATGGAATGGGGACCAGTGGATCCAGTTCATCAGAGAACTCAGGGCCACTGGAAATCTCTCACCTGTGGATTTCAAAGGTGTCCCAAAGACAGCCAAAGCTCTCCGGTGCCAGCTGTGCAGGGAGGGGGTGGGTTTGCAGTTTTCAGAGTGATGGGAGGGGTGGTGATAGTCGGGTCACCAGAAAACCCAGTGCCCCTGTAATTCTCTCACTTGTGGATGCCACAAGTATCCAGAAGCCAGCCAAAACTCTCCTCCACCGCCAGCACAGGGAGGGCATGGGCTCGACAGTCCTCAGGGCAATGGGCAGGGGGAAAGTAGATTTGGGTCACCAAAAATCTCAGTGCCCCTGGAATTTTCTTCCCTTCGGACACCACTGGTTTGCCAAAGGAAACCAACACTTTCCACTGCTGCTTACCCAGGGAGAGATGGGCAAGACAGCCTCAGAGTGATGGGATGGGGATCAAAAATTTCACCTGCGAACACCACAGGTGTAACAAAGCTACCCAAATCTCTCTGCTGCCACTTGTGCAGGGAGGGATTGGGCTTGACAGTCTGCTGGGCAGAGGGGGTGCAGTGGAGTCGGGTTACCTGAGACCCCAGCACCTCTGAACTCTCTCCAGATCTCAGGATTTTACTGGTCCAACAAAGCAATCAATTCATACTGTTGAAAGAAAATTGGTATGGACAGATTTTCTAGATACAAAATGGGAAACTTACTTGTTTACATCTATTGAGATAGGCTTTATCACAGAATGCTATAGCTGAATTAGAAATGTGTGCTTAGAAAACCCTAAATGGATGAAAAAGCCAAAAATTTCAAATGTTATAAAGTTAAAATACAAAATACACTGTATATTTTAAAGTTCTGAGTAATCCCATTAAGTACTCCTACATTTCCTCATCTGAGTTCATAACCAAGTAAGTAAAAGATCAAATAACAGCAGACAGACTTTGCATTTTTTCCAGATACTGAAACATGTGATTTTATACTTCAAGCTGTTTCATGATGAATTTAGGAATTAAACACCCTGAGGCACCTAACCCCAAGCAATTCTGGATGCAGCATGACTCCAACTTCTTTCCATATTAAGCATATATTTATCATGAAATTCCACTTGTAGGAATGTAGCCAAGATCAAAATTTATGTCCAAAGAAAAATACATGTGAGTTTTTTCATATTACTCTATTTGTAGTCTTACACTAGGAACAATCCAAATGTCCAAAAATGGAGAATGTATAAACAAAATGTGGTACATCTACAATGCAATGGAATACCATTTGACAAGAAATTAAACTAAGAAAGCATGCTATTGCATAAATGATCCTCAAAAAACTTGTTTAAGTGGAAATAGATGTTGACAGATAAGTTTCTATGGGTCTTTAATATTTGTGCTCATTTTACAAGTTATTTATTATCCTCTATTCCAGATTATATTTTAAAGGATATTTTATTTTATGAACAGGTTTAGAGAAAAATAGAAACAGATTCCACTTCCTATATAAAGGGGAGGCATGTTATTGATTTACTAAATTTAGCATGCATAAATATTGACACTGTATTATTTAAAACTTCTAATTTTTAAAGCACATGATCAGCCAGCAAATTAGATATGGAATAATTTAGCATGAGACAGTTATTTCCCAACTTTCAAATATAAGCTTCCATTTTCCAGTGGTTAATATCAATGAAAATAGCTACAAAACTGAATCATGTGCAATAGGATGTCATCACTTGTTTGGTACAATAGTATCTATATAATTTGAAAACTAACACTGTTTTGCGTTGACTGCATTTTACAATATACAATTTTATATCCATCTATGTCTTCTACTTATTTCTTTCTACTCATCCATCTCTATTAGACTATAGATTTAGTCTCACTATAGATGTAGTTTGTATGGTTGGAAGAAAATATAATCTTTTAATAGTTTCATCTTTGGTAATGAAACTAGATAGTGTTTATCTGAATCATTATAATTTAATGCATTTCCTAAACAGTATATAATAAGTATGCTTTACATTTATCAGGAAATAATAAAAGAATTTAAAAGAACAAAACTATGTGAAAGACAATTAGCAAATTATATTAATCATTTACAGACTGGTTATAATTCCAATTGCTGGAGATCTTTGGATTTTTGTTCAAAGTACTTCCTTGGGTCAAACAATAGATTCCATTAAGGGTATAAAAATATCAAATCAAATAGTTCAATTGAAAGATCAAAAATTACTTCTTAGGCTTAACAGTTTTTCAACAATAACCAAATTAGACTTACTATTGCCTTAATTTTAAACATTTTTTTAATATAAATTCTCTCAGGGGGTTGGCGAGGGTAAAAGACATAGTGTGACTAGCAACTTGGGTTCTCAAAAGAGTAGCTCATGGTCACTGTCAACAGCATAGCCTAGGAACTTGCAAAATTGAAAAGTACTGAAATCCCATCCAAGATAAATTTATTCAGAAACCGAGAGGGGAATGCTAGTCACTTAGGTTTTAATAAAACCTTCCATGAGCTGGTAGTGTACTCTAGATTTCAAGAACCACTAATTCTGGCTCAAATTCTGTGGGTAAAAAAAAAATCAAGTTGAAAATTATCTTACTAAGGGAAAAGTGGGAAATGTTAATAGTTTTTTAAAAAAATTATTATTATTTGAAATAGTTGCCTTCATTGAATGGGGAAAAACTTCTATTTTAAAATATTTTCTGTTTAAAAAAACCCTTATGTTTATCATTCTTCTGTGAAATATAAATGGATTCTACAGCTAGAGCAGATAACAATTATTGATTAACTTTCTTTTAACTAAAGATGTTTAAGAAAACTTAAGGATAATGAAAATGTGTGCATTATATGGATAGGGATGATGCTTTTGAGACTATATAAACATATACACATACATTGCAATAGTTGTGGCAAAAGTGTGATAATAGATACTTTTGTACTCATTTTACGTTCAGTAAAGATGTATTTAATAGGGCAGATAGAATTCCTTAAAAAAAAAACTGAATGTTGTTCTATTATTCATGCATGCCACCTTTTCTTTATTCTTCTGCCCATCATCCCATGGGTTGTTTCTAGGTCTTGACTATTGTAAAACAATCTTCAAATAAACAAAACACTTAGATTTTAAAAAAGGAACTTTAAAATTTATATTGACAATATGAATTTTATTTTGTATTCACATGTTTCTTTACATTAGAATTACCAAAGGGAGGAAAAATTAACCCTAAATATACTCAAAGTAAATATTGCTATTATGGCTCCCAAATCAACAATGATTTTGCTTTAAAAAATCACTATCATATTAAATTCATATCCATAATATGGATTTTAAGAGTTTCACGTTAATCTGTGTTATGGTTTTGTAAATATGGAATGAATCTGAAGTTCAAGGAAGTATTAGCTACAAAAATTAAACCTAAGAAGAGATGCCAGCTCCATCATTAACCCATGCGTTAAAAATAAAGTAACAGAAGAGTTTTAACTAGGAATGAATTGTAAATGTTGGATTATAAATTTTGCTCTAGATAATAACACTTTGAGGACATTTTGAGGCATAAATGAGTCAAATATTTAAAATATTTAGTAGTAATATTATACCAACTAAAATTCCAGTTAAATCCTAGTAATTCCAACCAACATTTTTATCGGAATAGAGTATTTCAATTTTCAAGAACCCCTATTTTCCTCTGTATTCTTTTTGCAGTGTGTGCAGTTTAATTAGTTTTATTGCAATCTAACTGACATAAAACTGAGTGCACCTGTTGTAAGTGTAGAACTCAGTGAGCTGATAAATATGTACATTATTAAAGACATAGAAACTTCCCCCAAAGTAGTACCATTTACTCTATCCCCTCAATCCTATCTTCTAGTTAACAGGATTCTTCCTAAAATGCATGTTCTTTTGAAATGAAAATTCTAGCAAAGCAGATTTGTAGCCAAAACCAAATTAAAGCTGTCTTTCAGCATTATAGCTCACACTAGAATAGACCTTTTATAGCTAAATGTTAAGCTTTTAAAATGGCATTTCATTTTAATTGCTGCATTAATGAAACCCCCCTCCCACCCAAGTTAGGAAATTATTTTCCTAGAAATCAAAGAAAAATATATAAATAATATGAAAGTTAATTGAATTTAAACAAACAAGATCTCATTAACAAATCTGGGGTTATTACACAATGGTCTCAACCATCTATGAGATTCATATGAGAATGCTTGAATGTATTTTTATAGATATTCTATAACTGATGGTTAAATGAATGTAAATGTAGAGTTTCAGTTGTCTAGGGCAAGGTAGACATACATAATTAGATGACACAGGAGGTGTCCAAGAGATGCAATCTATATTTCTCTTGTAAATTTTAAAAATTGTGTCCTATTCTCTTTGCTTAAAAAATATAGCACATACGCAAAAAATACAGTGGTTATAGAAAGCACTGTTTGTTAGGAAAAACCCTCCTCCATGTTGGCAAATTGAGTAGACATAAAGTATATTATATAGCATGGGGCAGAGATAAGAGCCTCTCTGAAATCTGATTTGAGGTAGTGATATGGAGTGAAGTGAATTTACTCCCCTGCCCCCTTATGAGATTCAAACCACAGTTTGAATGTTGAACAGGTCTATGTCATCAAGATCCATTCAACAACATGTAGAGGGAACTGTGAGGGAATTATGCTCTTCTGATGTCCATTCAGAAAAGTACTTGTTCTCTACCTATAGTCTGTATCTGTGTAGTCTGAACATTTGTCTCAGATTTAACTGAGGTTATATTATTCTAAAGATCATCCAGAGCTAATGACTGAACAATATGGGGTTCTGCCAATAAGATTTTCCCTGAGCAGGGTGAATTCACAAGGTCTGAATTGCCATTTGTTAGTAACCCCAATCCAACCCCTGCTTCCTTTCCTTTTTTCTTATTAGGTGTTTCTTCTCCACAAACAACTTGTATCTCTATTCCATTTTGATACTTGCTTCTGAGAGAATCCAACTGGTAAAAGAAGATAAGGAGAGAAAAATTTTGAGCCTCACTTCTACCTGAAACAGTAAATTGAGGCAAATTCACCAAGTGTCTTATGACAAAAACAGGTTACTTTATAGTGCAGAAGTGATCTGTCAAAGAATTTAAAGTTGGTCTTGACATTGACTCTATAAAAGTCCTGTCAAATATCCCAGAATATAATGGACAAGTGGAAACCAAATATTTGAATATATTTACATATTAACCAATAAAAAATTTTATTGATAGAGTCACATGAATGAGCATACAGTGCATCCACTAATAAAATTCTAGTGTCAATAAAGGTAATTTATTCAACAAAAAGCAGATCAGAAGTTACACAGGCCCCTGCCTTTGTTAATTTACTGAAAAGAGGAAGAGGAAATACTCTGAGAGTTTATTTGGAGGTTCTAGCAGGTCTCTATTTGGGGAAGGCAGTCCTCTTCCACCGAACGTGCAGCTTCGGGAGGGACGCACATGGAGTGGTGAGGGAGGAAGAGGACACACACCTAGCCAGCCAGAGCAGCGAAATCAACCCTGGCGATCAATGGGGTGACAGATGTCGCAGCCAGATCGCCCTCACATCCAACAGGAAATGCTTGGAGACAAAAATATTCAATGTCTTGATTTTTAGTGGTGATTTGATGTCTTTATATTTATCCAGATTCAAGCTGCAAACTGAGAAGCACAGCCCTTTGTTTTATCAAAATTTTACCTAAATATAGTTGAATAAAAACTTTTTAAGTTATATTTTACTTTTTTAATTAGAGGATTGAAAAAATATGCTGTCTTGCTGACTAAAAATAAAGACTGGGAAATTAAAGACTACATACTTTAAATGAGACAATAAGATGAATAATTTCTGTGTGTCATTAAGAAACTAATTTAAATCTCTCCAACCCTAGGTCTGTG
The DNA here is from genome assembly GCA_004024945.1 of Uropsilus gracilis. Classification (NCBI taxonomy): domain Eukaryota; kingdom Metazoa; phylum Chordata; class Mammalia; order Eulipotyphla; family Talpidae; genus Uropsilus; species Uropsilus gracilis. Next base: position 15,841 of record PVHY01006893.1, on the reverse strand, counting down.
GAGTAATGACTACCAGACTCCACACAAAATGCTATTTTAAATATTGAACAGAATCACATAACTAGCTAAGAGAGCTAAGAGTACAAAGTGATCAATCTCTTAACTCAATGTAGTTCCCATAATACATTTTTTATTTCTGAAATAACTGGCATACACATTTACAAAATATAAGCTATACAGAAGCCCTAGTTTTCAATAACATTGATACCTGTCAGTCATTTTTAGAGTATAAACAAACTCCTAGTATGAGAACCCATCAAAGATTTTGCTCAATTATTTTCTAAGCTTAGCTGTTACAAATTATAAAACCTGTATGAATGATTGAAGTGCCACCAAGAAAAGCAATCATTAGCCTGATAATAAACAAATTATGATCAACCGGGAATTTATATCAGTATAATATTCTCTTAATGATGAATGTATATAAGATTACAGTGAGCCAAAAAAAAGTTTGTCAGTAACACCAAAGCTCCAAAATGAAATAGTTGTGTGAAGAAAAAATTACTAAAAGTACTCTGTAAGAAGCAAATCGAGCTTGAGAAATAAAGACAAGGAGGGGCAGGAGAAAAGAACAGAGCTCAAGACTGCTATTATGGTGGAGTACTTTCAAAGTATTAAATATTGATTATTGTATCTTAGGCAAAATCTTCATTGAATTGCATAAGATATTTTTAAAAAATGCTTGTGTCATTTTCCAGGAATTATTCCTCATCAATTAGCTGTCTTTTAAGAAGACTAAGGGTTTTACTTTAATTAATTCTACTGAAAAGATGGGTCATTGATGGTGACAGGACATAAAAACAGGAATGAAAAGATCATGTAACCCCACACAAAACAAAACATATGCAATTAGTTTAAGGAGCACATTACATATTAAAATTAAGTAAGTAATTATAACTTCTTTTCTATAATTTCCATCATAAAAATTACAATTACTGTAGACCATCTGTTTTATTTCAATTAAAAAAAAAGTGAAGGGCCAAGGGTTGTTAGCCCTGTACAGTTTGTGGTATTTTTCAAACCTTGTATTAAGGTGTAAAAATTTTTCTTTATATCCTTTTTACAAAGTACATGTTCTTGATATCATATGAATTTTTCCCCCTGGAGAATGTGTGATTAAAATTCAAAATTGGACAAATGGGACAGAATCAGTTACAATATATTTGAGTGATATATGGCAACATAATATCTTTCATTACACTTGAGAAAGTAATTTATTGTTACTTGTATACTTTGCTTTCTTTCACTCTTAAACAGCTATTATTTGAATTCTAGAGAGAATAGTTCAACAAAGTTTAAGCAATTAATAATGTTCAGACACTACATTACCTTATATAGGGAAGACAAAACTGTAGGGAGGTACAATGCCTCAATTCTACTGACAGTACCTCCCATTATCTTAACCCAGTACAAAGAGATACATCAAGGAATCTGTAAATGTAGCCTAAGTATCATATTGCAACTTCATGAATGTGGAGTTGTTGGTGGAGGGTGGAATCTCTCCAGTACAATGTGCCAAGCCCAGTTGTCTACCTCCTTAAGTAACAGTGTCCAAACCTCTTAGTTTTTAAACTCAGCACACGTTTGTTGGACAGAGATTAGGAGTGTATATATTGAAGGAGAGAAAGAATAGTCAAACTTGACCAACTTTAGTTTAAATGTATTCCCAGAACACAGAGAACATGCCAAATATTTTCTCTAGAATTAACCACACCTTTTTTAATATTGAGATTTATAGGTTGAAAACTAGCCTTGTACCATAACAGAAAAGAAGAGATACAGCCGCCCTCTCCCTAAAATGTACTTACTAGCTTTGCACTGCTCTAACAAATTACCAAACTTCATGGTTTAAAGCAAGCACTTGTATCACAGTTCAAGATCAGAAGTCAAAATTAGTATCACTTAGTTAAAAATCAAGATGTGAGAGGATTCCTTTCCACTTAGGTTTATGGACTTTCCTTATAAAATCAATTTCCTTGATTTCACTGATTCCAAGTGTCTTCCATTTCATCTTCAAAATCAGCAATAGCTGGTTAAGACTTATGTTACATCACATTTCTATTGACTATCCTTCCATCCTCTTTCATTTTTAAGGATACCATTATTACATTGTATACAGAAAGTACAGAATAATCTTCGTTTCATCTGCAACCTTAATTCCCTTTCTCATGTAATACAATTTACAGGTTCTAGAACTTAGACTATGGACTTCTTTGGGGGAGAGGGCATTATCCTGCCTACTATATTTATAAAAGTTTAAAAAATCCAATAATTTCAAATGGTTTGAAAAGAGGGCTAAAGTGCTCTTATGTACAGATACTCAGCAAGTGTCATTTAGCTGCAGCTCAAGGTGAGGTACAAGACATACAGATTATTTTGTAAGTTTGTTCTTTCCAGGCAAATATATAAAGAAAGAAGGATGACTAATGGTTAACTAATATTTGCAGTAGGAAATGGGGATAGTTGCCAATGGGTCTGAGAGAATTTTAGGGAATAAAGGAAATGTCCTAAAATAGGATTGTGGTGATGATTGTATAACTCTAAGTTTAGTAAAAACCATTGAGTTGTATATTATATATATAAATATCTCACTGAAGATTAAAAAATTTTACCTTTCTACACATAACTCATTAAAATTGTAAGGTTATCACTTATGAAAATATTTGCCTGTTTGAATAACAATGGAACTGAAGCATTCCCTTTTAGAATTTTTAATGTCAATTTCTTCCTTTTTAGCTGATAATAATTTATCTTCCATCAGACTTAGACATGAATGAGACAAATTATTTGAAGACTAGTTTTGTGTGGTTACAGCGTCTTGTGGTCATCTTAATAGAAGAATATAGTTATTTGGGGGGAAAAGTGAAATTATAACCCTTTGGGACACTACCAAAGTTATCACTTTGCTATCAGTCTTGAAGAATACTTATTATCTGTTACATTTAGCAAGGAGTCCTATGAGCCACCAATATGTGAACTTGCTGATTTTGATCCTTTCTCTTCACATCAGATGACTTGATCTTGTCAAAGCTGTAAGACTTGCAGAGTGGATTAAAAACACTTGATGACTGAGTTCTCTAGATATGAGCAGAAATGGTATCAAGTATAATCATTTTTCTTTTTTTCTTCCCCATATATTTCAAGTTATATTCACAAAAATAACTGTGCTAAATACATTGTCAAACAGAAGAGTTTTAAAGAAGCATGATCTACACATTCTCACCTATAACGTTCTAATTATGGCACTGAAGGGCAATTGAAAATCAGGTGAGAAGCTTTCACCAATATTGTTCTGTATGATTAGAACACACACTGCATCATCTCTGGTCTGACTCATTCATAAAGTTCTACTTTATACAAAAAAGGAACTAATTTTTTTGATCTATTATTGTCATTTACGACATTGATCACATGCTGTAATTATATATTATTTACAATCTGCATACCCAGTTTGCTCATTACTATATAACATTCCATATCCAATTCAGAATATAGTAGGTGTTGATAAGTATGTATTGATTAAATGGATAAATAAATGAATACTTGAAATTGTCAGGAGACAAGATTTTGCCACTTCATTGTCAGGTATTGGGTATTGATGTTGGTCAAACTGTGCAATATCATCTCTCTGAACTTTAGTTTCCTTATCAACAAAATGGGAAAACAATGTTCCTACTTTGTTCAAAGGGTTACACGATAGTTAACTGTAGAACCATTTAGCCCCACAGAAATAAGGGGTTTTCATAATTAGATTAAATTTATTAAGTCAAAACTCTTGAGAACATTATATAAATCCAAACTGTAGACAAGGAAGTTTCAATGGCCCAACATCGCTCTTTTATTTGAGGCTTTCTCAAAAGTTTGGAGTGAATTACCAAGATTTTTTTTACCTATTCCAAGCTATTCTCCTGTAGGTCTCCTATCAGGTATACAAAAGCTCAAGTGCCTTCTTAGAAGAACTGAGGTGCAGAGGAGTTAAAATCAGCTCAATATTCCAATTATTTGACAAGCGACATCTAGAATCTTATATCAGGTGTCATGACTCCAAGAACTGGTATTAGTCACATGCCATGAAAGGAAACAGTGTAATTAAAAGTTTCATTGAAACAAATCATTATTACTGAGTGGAAGAAAGTGCTAAGAGAGAGAATTTCTTAGATTACTGACTTTATATAGTAGAATTGCAAATCAAAGTAAGACTGATTTATTTTTTAAATGTCTTTTCAACTTTTGATCATACATTCTTTGACTTTCATCACAGCCAAATTGTAGATAAAACTGTAGGATAATTTCAGAAATAGCGGGTATCATTTGTGTGAGGTAATGGCAACCCAGGAAAATGCCATCTGTGTGAACTGCAATTATGTAATCCTTACCTTGGCTAAAATCTAGACTTTTGTCATTCATCTTACTTTGTGCTGTCCACAAGTTCATTGCCTAGAGGAATAAAAATAATGTAATGCAGTGACTGGTTAATGTTTCTGAAGCAATTTTTGCTAAATCAAAGTAAGACTGTCTTTTCCATTTAATACTTAATAAAACCACAGGTAATTTATACCTCAATTGCTAAACAGATACAGTGTATGCTATTTTCAAGAAAATATTTTTAAACCTACGGAGAGAAAAACACATTTTAAAACTACCTCAGCTAGCTAAGCAGGATTACTCAGGTATATTCATGAGATGAAGTGCAAAGGCAAGTCTTAGAGCTATGTATGTAGGTAATTTAGTAATTACGGAACTGAATTAGCATGGTTTAGAGCAATTCTCTCTTGTTTTATAGAGAATCCAAGAAACCAAGACCATGATTTTACCAAAGATTCAATAATGTTACCTGAATAGGAGCAGACATCGCTACAGTTTTATTAAAGGATTCTGGAAATGACCTAAAGTGTCTCTCCAAATTATCTCTCAACTAGCCAAAATTTTCTTGGTTCATTCTTTGCATGAGTTTCCTTGAACTAAAAACTTTGATACCTGAAATTAACTATGAGCTAGTTTTTCCAATTACTTTCAATAAAGAATATTAAAAATATTGTAGAGAAATTAACACTGTGATACTCAGACATTTAGTAAATGATTGCTAAAGAACACTTCATTCCAGACATTATAAAATTCTTGAAAAAAAATATATAATGAACAATATTAAGTACAAGGGACCCTGAAAGAGTGAAAAGGCCAGAAAAGAGATGTGAGCACAGTGGGAAGTAAACTAGGAAATGTCACCTTTCACTTGGTATATTTTATCATCAGGTTTAGAAGAGTCTACTTACATAAGTACATAAAATTCAAATAAAACTTCAAGGTTTTCTATGACTGAAATTCATTGATTAAAAAGAACTGCATTTTCTCTATCCCTTTTCAAATAGACATAATTATAATTATCTTTTGTATTGATTTATAATTGTTTATTTCACTGCATATTCTTGAAACTTTTACTTGGTTTGATTATGAATTCCACCACAATTTCCAGTGGTCCTATTTGGATCACTGACAAATAGGTTACTTATTCCTTTTATAAAATTGTATAAGGTTTTGCACTTAAATAATACATTTGGCAACTTCTATGTCTCTGAGTTGTACATATTGGCATGTGAATGTGTGCTATTCGCATCTATTTCCTCAAGTTATCTCAAAAACATCGGTATTGTTTGAATATAGTGACCAGATAAGTATATTCATTTTTAAAAGTATATTTATGCATATTTCTGTTACATAATTTTACCTTCACAATATTCAAAATGTCGTAAAAAATGTCTAATTTTTACTACAAGAAACTTCAAAAATTCATATTAAAATTAGTTTCATAAGATTCTTACAATTATTTCATAGCTAATATTGTTTCATTGAGCCACAACCAAAGCTCTGTCTCTACTCTCTAATTTTGCACCGAATACAATTTGTATCATTCCATTCATGATTATTTCAGTATGGGTTCAAATGTTACATGATCATATTATCTCACCTAAGATAATTAAGTTCAAATGCCAGTTCAAGTTCAAATTTCTTATAAAGACTCTTATTTATATTAGTATTTAAATATGGCTCATACTTTCTTATTATCTCACATTTCTGCTTCCTTTCCTTTATTTTGTTTTGTATTTGATTTATTGTTGAGCAAGATAATTTGTTCTGTAGAATTTTCTGTTTAGATTTTCTGAGAATATTTGCCATTATAATGATTCTCTGACACTGTATTTGCTGTATATTGGTAGTTCTATATAAAGACATGATCAAATTTGTTATACTAATACTTTAAGTGATGTTATTTTACAGTTTTCAGATGATGCATATAAATTCAGGTTCTGGGTCTTTTACTACATATAAACTGTTGTTGACAACATCACCAAGATTATGACTTAACTACTGGATGAATGTAATATGCTAAATCTACAGTTCTCTTCTGTTACCTGCAATTTTCCTAGAGAGAAGTTTAATTTATTCAGCAGTTAAGGTACTGACTTTACAAGAAAGGCAAGATAAATTGTGGCTCCTTTATCTTCCAGCTTTCTAAACAGTAACAGAAATTAACAAGCTCTGAAGATCCAATGTACAACATAGTAAGTATAATTAATATTGTACTATATGCTTCCTACTAGTTAAGACCTTAAACACTGTTTAAAAAAAAAAAAACACGGGTGATTATGTGAGAGATAAATGTGCTAGTTAACTTGATTTGGTGGTAATTATTTCACAACATATACATGTATCAAGTTATCACATTGTATACTTTATATTTTAAAAATACATATTAAATTATGCCTAAATTAAACTGGAGGGGAAGTAAATGTGTTCTCTAGTACAGTCCAAAGGTATCTGAGGTGTCATTACAAACATGCATTTAATCATATTTGATAAGTTTCAAACCACTACAAATATTCTTTTTGATGCTTGAATTATCTCATGTTTGAAAAGAGATTTTCTCCAAGTTTGCCTCCAAATGACTTTAACCTGGATTAACAGGACCCTTTGATATCTTTCTTTCTATTTGCTATGATTTTTCTAAGAATATCTTGGACATTTTTTAATATTCCATGCACAGTTGCAACTAGTTCTTTCCCCTTAGAGCACTCTTTCATTTATTGAAAAATACTATGGCGATACTATAACCTACATGACTAGGGTGACTAGTATCTGATAACATCAGTAAACAGATTGAATATTTAATTGGTAAAATACATTTTCTTGTAGATTCTCCATAGTTGTTGCAAACATCTTCATTATATTAATTGGATGTGATAGAATTTTATCATAAAAGTTAAGAGGGACATTGATTTAAAAGGATATACTGGTATACTTTCTGGTATGCAAAAATTCTTCTTCCATTAAAAGAAGTATGTTTCTAATAATAGTATACATAGCTGAAACTGATGCTGGAAGCCTACCCCCCCATTAACAGTTAATACATACATTTGACAAAGAGCTAGCTGCTCTCCTGTTACTATAGACTTGCAAATTTTATGGAGAGCTTTGATTTGCATACCTGCCTGACAGGACTTCCCCCCTAGTAGAACTTGGTGGGAGGACTTGGGAATAAAGATATAAAGAGGCTTAAGGAACAAAGAAAGGGATTCAGCCATTTTGGAAGAAAACCTGGAGGCCAGGTTATGAGGGGCCTCAGGCTGGGGCTTTGGTTGGACTAGTAACTTATGGCTTTTAGTAAGCATAAGCTGAATTTGCTTGTTGAAAGGTAAAGAGGTTGGAGATTTTAACTCTGTGTTGGAGTTTGTCTTACTGAGTTTGACTCAAGTGTTTCTGGAGAAGCCTTGTGAGCTACACCCGAATAAATGAACTTTGCCAGTTCCTGTATTTCAAAGTTTCTTTCGACTGCCTGAAGTGAGGAGGACACTATATCAAGGTGAAGACTGCATTACACTTTCGACTTCCTGCTTGGAAGAGCTGGAGCATACCAAAGAAAGAAGTCTACTCTTTGAGCACATGTAAATGAACTCTGAAGGATTGGACAATTGGTGAGTTTATTTTATTTATTTATTTATTTATTTATTTATTTATTTATTTATTTATTTAGAGACTAGGTCTTGCTATTTTTACCTGTGGAACCACAGGCTCTCATTGCCCGGGGGTACCACAGACTCAAGCAATTCCCAGCCTCAGCTTCCCAGATAGCTGGGATTACAGGCACACGCCACCACGCCCATCTATTTTTTAGAACTAGGTCTTGCTATGGACCCCAGGTGGGACTCGAACGTGATCCCTAGCCCAGGCTACTTCATAGACTGAAGGTTACAGGCATGAGCCACTGTTCCTGGCCTCCAGGTGAGTTTAACAGGACTGAAGAACTGAGGGTTTTGGACAATCTTGGGGAAGGGCTTTGGACAATATTGAAGATGGTTTTGGACAATGTTGGAGTAATTGAAATTTTTCTTATATGTTTCTTTCTGTAGTAAATAGGAATTCACTTTGTTTAGTAATAAATTAGTCTGTACTCAGAGTCTTGTTCTGGCTTGGAATTTTTGTGAAAAGGCTGGGAGTGGCAGAAAGAACCCACAATTTTGAATATCTTTAGGTTGGAAGAGCTGCAAAGGGTAAATTGAGGCAAGCTAGTAAGCTGTATACTGCAGTTTCTGAATTTTCTTTTCTCCTGCAGTCTCTGGGGCAGGGAACTGAGAAACAGGGGTAGAATCAGTCTAACAAAAGTGACTGGTCTTCAAAGGCATTTACCTGCAGTAGGTATAGGATTTGAATCTGCCTGGGAGAAACAGAAGATGATTTGAGTTTTAAGTTAGAAAACTCTCCTTTTTCCAATAACATAACTGAGCTTGGTACTACGATGGGAAAGTCAGCTACGCTGGTGCTTAACAGACACTGCTTATTATCACTATAGATAACGTATGCAACTGGCAGTAAATATTTGGACTGCTTTATATTTATATTCTGCAATTTGCACAACCTTACATTTCGTAGATCATCTAATCAGTTACTGTGCCAAATACCAAAATTCTATTATATAATATTTTCCATTAAATAAGAAAGACTCATCAGGAGTTATGTAACCATTTTTTTTCTAAGATATAGTAGGAGCTTGATTATTCCCTCACCTGTAATAACTAATATTGAGTAGTAAAATTGCTAAATGTGACAGTAGAAAATAAACTGTTGAGTCAAACTTATCTAAAGAATTGATAATTAATGTTTTAGAAAACTTATGTTACTGTATGTCTCTTATATATGCCATATACTGATATATTTTTGTTTTTGATGGTTGGGAGGGATGACATCATTTCTGAAGGATTTGCAAACTACTGTTCTCATTTTCCAGTATAGTATACAATCATTTTCACAATAAGATTTTTATCATCATAGCTTTACAATACAAAATGGAAGTACTACATCAGATAAAACCAAACTGTCAAAAAATGTGATTCACCTCTGGCCCCAAAGAAAACAAAGGAGAACATAAACAAATTGTATTACATAAAATTAAGCCTCTACACAGCAACACCCACAATAGGTTGATACAGAAAATGGCTGGTATCAAAGACTATAAAGAATTCATCCATTTCTACAATATGAAAACAATACAATTTTTAAAAATGGGCAGAATAAACAGGCATTTCTCCAAAGATGATACATAAATGTTCAATAGATTGAATGAAAAAGTGTTCATGATCACTTATCAGAGAAAAGTAAATCAAAACTACCTCATAACTGTGAGAATGGCTCATATCAAAAACACCAAAAATAATGAATGATGGCAAGGATGTAAAGAAAAAGGAATCCTAATACACTGTTGGTGGGTATACAAATTGGTTTAATTCTTATGGGAAATACAGTAATTTACTAAGATGGAAGCAAATACTGAAAATTTTTTTAAAAAAACAGAGTAATTTTTTTTCCAAATAGCAAATGTCTATTTGGAAATATCTTTATCCTCTTTAAGTTCAATTTAGTGACAATTAAAATAAATAGTAAAATAAATGTAAAATATATAATAGTAATACATCTAAATTAAAAATTACTATTATAAATTTATTACTATTATATTTATTACTGTTATTAATGTAAAATATATTACTAATATAGTGCTCAAGTGAACTAGACTTACTGGCAGCCGTCCTCTCAGCAAAGTATTAACCCAGTAGAAAAGCACTTCTATATGTATAGTTCTTCCAAATGTCTCCTTCCCACTCAGATGTTAGAATAATTTCTGTACTGTTTCATAATTTCAAGTGTCCTCCATCACCATGTACATTAATCATATCACCTGGGTGATTAGTTACAGCTACTGGGGTGTATCAGTTCACTCAAAAATATTTATTAAGCAGCTCTTATATTCCAGAGACTATATTATTGGTTGAATAAGACAGTTGCAGCCTGTTTTCACATGGAGATAAAAATCTGGCTACTGCTCCTGACTCCATAATCGTGTGCAATTTCAGTGCCTCCACCTTTTTCAGGTATTTAAACAATAAAACTTTTGAGATTTTAAATCTGTTTACAATATGTAATATACTCAGTTTATAACTATGACATTCTAAATCCCACCTTTCCCTCCAATATGGAAAGTCCATGAAGTCTCATTTCTTTCCTACAACTGTGGCAATGTTATGGAAACATGCATGCAGAAAAATTAAATGTGATTATTATAATATTGTTGGTATTTGAATGATAATATTCAAATAGACTGAGGAAATTCACAGGTAAGATAGTAAATCATTTAGAATGATGCTTATTTGATGTTAAAAACAACAACAAAAACCTTTAATTCCCAGTCAGCATATATTGGGTCAGAGATTAATGTGCTTTTGTGAATTAATTATCCATTGAGCAGTGTAATTGAAGCAGTCATCAAAGTTCTCCCTAAAAACAAGAGCCCAGAACCAAAAGGTTTCACAATTGAATTCTACCAGACATTCAAAGGTCAAATAATGAATAATGCCTGCATTACTGAAACTTTTCCAAAAAATTAAGAAGGAAACCTGCCAAACATTCTATGAAGCAACATTATGCTAAACATTACCAAAACAAAACAAAGACAACACTAAGAAAGAAAATGATAGATTAATTTCCCTAATGAACACAGATACAAAAATTCTAAAAATCCTGGCAAATTGAATTCAACAATGCATTAGAAACATTACTCACCATGACAAAGTGGGATTTCTCCCAGGGGCACAGGGCACAGGGATAGTTCAATATCCGAAAATCAATTAACATAATATACCACATCAACAAAGAGAAAGCCAAAAACCATATGTTTATATCAAAATAGGCAGAGAAAGCATTCAATAAAGTCCAACACCCATTCATTATGAAAGCTCTTGAAAAACTCAGGATAAAAGAACATAACTCAACATAATAAAAGCCATCTTTGACAAGTCTACAGTTAACATCATCCTAAATGGGGAAAAACTAAAATCATTTCAACTAAGATCTGGAACCAGGCAAGGACACCCACTTTCATCACTACTTTTTAACATTGTACTGGAAGTTTTAGCTAGGGTAATAAGGCAAGAGAAAGACATAAAATGAATACAAATATGGAAAGAAGAATTGATGTTATCATTACATGCAGACAATGATTCTCTATGTAGAGAACTCCAAAAAGTTCATAGAAAAGCTACTTGAAACAATAAACCAGTTCATAGAAGTAGTTGGTTAAAAAATCAACACACATAATTCAGTAGCCTTCTTATACCCAAAAAGTCAGGCAGAAGAAGAAGAAATTAAAAAAAAAAAATAAAACAAAAAACACCCCATTTACCATTGCACCAACCAAAATTAAATCCCTGGGGATAATCCAACAAAACACATAAAAAACCTATAAAAAAGAAAACTATAAAACACTGCTAAGATAGAAGAAGATATAAGAGACTGCAAAGATATTCCCTGCTCATAGATTGGAAGAATTAACATCATCAAAATGACCATTCCACCAAAAGCAATCTACAAATTCAATGCAATTCCTCTAAAAATTCCAATAACATTCTTTAAAGAAATACAACAAAAATTACTGAAATTCATATGGAAGCATGAATAACAAAAGCTCTCCTGAGCAAAAGAAGAGAAAATGAATGACTCACTCTCTCAGACTTCAAATTATACTACAAAACCATTATAGTTAAAATAGCATGGTACTGGAACAAAAACAGACACACAAACCAATGAAATAGAATAGAATGCACACAGAAACAAAGTCATACATATATGGACAACTAGTCTTCCACAAAAGGGCAATAAACAGACAGTGGAACAAAAACAGTTTATTCAATAAATTTTGCTGGGAAACTGGATCACTATATGCCAAAAAAATAAAGCTTGACTATTCCCTCACACCATGTACAGAAACCAACTTAACGTGGATAAAAGACTTGAAGGTAAGACCTGAAATCATAAAATACATAGAAGAAAACTTGGGCAAAGCTCTCCAAGAACTACATATCAGAAATCCCTTTCAGGACATATCTAAAGATGGTGAAAAAATGAAGGAAAACAAACAGCTGGGACTACATCAAATGACTACTACTGTAGTACTGTACTACTGTATAGCAAAAGAGACAATAACTAAAACAAAAAGAAACTCAACCAAATGGAGAAAAATTTTGCCCTCCAAAAAAGTGATAAGGGTTTGATAACAAAGATCCATAAGGAACTCACATAACTTAGCAAAAACAAGAAGCCCAGTCAAAAAATGGGTATAAGAATTAAAAAGACACATCTCCACAGAGAAAATACAGATGACAAACAGCACATGAAAAAATGTTCAATGTCACTAGCAATCAAGGTAATGCAGATCAATACCACAATGAGATACTGCCTTACACCAGTAAGAATGGAACCCCGGAGATCACAAAGATGTGAAATTTATATGTAAATAAATTATTTAATATTAAAAAAATCAAGGTAGGGTGAAAGTTAGACCTCCTGTACTAAACAGTTAATCAAATTGAGAATAGAAAAGTTTTTAAAGCATTAAAAATAAAACAAAAAATAAACAGACAGCAAGTGCTGGTGTGGATATGGAGAGAAAGGAACACTCTTAACACTGCTGCTGGGAATGTAAACTGGGTCAGCCACAAATGAAAGCTGTGTGGAGGACCCTCAAACTAATGAAAATGGGACTACCATTTGACCCACAATTGCTCTCTTGGGAATCTACCCAAAAGAGACCTCAATGTGAGTACAAAGGGACACCTGTGCTCACATGTTTATTGCAGCACTATTTATAATTGCAAGGACATGGAAACAACCCTAATGTCCTAAAACAGATGAATGGTTGAAAAAGATTTGGTATATATGCACAATGGAATATTACTCATTAAAAATGACAAATTTGATGCACTGGAGATAACATGGATGGACCTAGAAGGAATCATATTAGAATAAATAAGTCAGAAAAAAAAAAAAAAACAGAAACCAAGTGATTTCACTAATATATGACAGGTGGGGAAAACAAACAAAATGCCAAGAGGAAAAGTAAAAACAAGCTAACAACCAAACTAAAGCACACAGCTGGGGGTGGGAGGATGGGTGGGAGAGGTCAGAGAAGGGAGATGGTAGGAGAACCCCAGGTACCCAGGGAATACAAAGATGTAATATATATATATGTACATATATATATGTATATATATGTGTATGTATAACTTATTAAAATACATATAAGTAATTTGATTAAGAAATTGTAAAAAAATTCATCCATTGTACTTTCTCTGATAAGACTAACATCAACATGTCCATTATTAACTATTAAGAGAGAGTCATTAGAATTGATCCTTAGAGAATTGTGATAAACTATATTTTAAAATATAAACATTAGCTTTTAATTATCTAATAGGTGTCGAGCATTGCTATATTCCCATATATAAAAGGAATTACATATATTTATATAATTATATTATATATATATATTTTCCTTTCTAAAAGGGAAAAAAAAAACTTCTGTTTGTGGGGTGTTTATCTAAATGAAAAGAGAAAAATTACTTAAGTGAGATGAATATGTTTTCTAATCACAGAGAGATGAAAATATTCATTGGGACGATTTCTGTAAAGCTGTGTGGTGCTTTAAATATCTGAGGGGAAAAGAGGTAGCTAGAATTAAGCTACAAATGACTGTAAATCTGTGAAGTCACTCAAATAGGTTTCAATATGACACAAACATAACACTACAAAATAAATATACAAACAAACAAGTAAGATTCCTGGTGTCTCATTGAACTTCACATTTGCCCATTTTCCTCTCACATTCAAAATTGTTTGAGAGTAGGTAAATTATATAAAAACTTCAAGTAATAAAATCATGTAAAAAATAATTTGATGTAGCTATATATAAATCAATAGCTTTGACCATTTTAACTTATCTTTTTCTAGAAAGGAAAGAAACTAACAGATACTATTTTAATTAATCAAGCTTTTTTGACACTGCCACTGTGTTAATTTTTCATTCTTCCTGTCATGGAAACCCAAACTGTTCTCTCTTCTCTTTGCTATAAAATTTGATAAAAATCTAGTTCTTGTATGCCTATTTTTTGGCCAAATGTTCACGTTCCTGTAGCTGTATTCCCTGAAATTATGCTGGAAAGAGACTCAATTTAATTCCAGCCTACAGTCAATAATAATGGATCAGACAAAAACAATAGAGCAAGTCAATAATACTTACTATACATATATAATAGAGGACTGGCAGAAGTATCTCAGGTATTCTCATTAGACAAGAATAAAGGCCATTTTGGGAGCATCCTGGGTTTGAAATCAAATTGTTCTTATTATTTATATATATAGCTCTGATATCATAGTAACAGAACCCCATGCAACTTAGTTTTTTCATGGTTATCAAAATAATTTCTACATCACAGATACATATTTTTGAGAATGAAATGACAAAGTCACTTGGAGAGGTTTACTAAATCTCTACTATTTGGAAGTAAATCTGTTTCTATAGAGTTTATATTATGAATATGGTGCTTCTTTAAATCCGCAACAAAATTTAATATGCACTCCAACTATATTATGAGCTCTTACTTTCAATAAAGTATTAGTCATTACTGTTGTATCTTTTCTAATATCATTGAAATTCAAAATAAAGGACCTCAGTAGGTTGACTGCTGTGGATCCAAGTAGCCTCAGCTCAGTCCAGAACTTAGGTTAAGTGTCACTAAACATACAAGTGTCCTTTGATTGAGTGCTAATAATTTATTTTTAGCATCAACATATAGTAAATAGTTTTATAGTATAGTAATATAGTATTTACATATAGCAAATAGTTAATTCTCATCTAATAGGGAAGCAGGGTTATCAAACAGTGAGTGGGCAATCTCCTGTCTTTAGTCTTGGATGAAAACACAAGAACCAGCCTGAATGAAGAAAATGGATCAACTCTTTGATGATGAAAAGGAATCTGAAAAGGAATATGAGGTGGCAGTAAAAAAATGTTGAGAGAGATCTGTCACATAACAGTCTTGCTGAAGAATTCTAATTATGGAGTGAAGGAAAAGAGAGGAGATAAGTACAATACCAGGATTTTGGCAAGAGCAAATAAATGAATTGGGTTCAGGGAATTTAGACAAATAGGTTAATTTTCCAGAACATATCAAGGGAGTAACCTTTAGAAAGACACCAATAAATTTCTAAGAAGGATGTCAAAATCTAAATCAAATCAAATTTCAGACATCTGAAAATAGATATTACAGAACATATATTTAGCTTGGATTAGAAAATTTGGGCTTTATTAGTATATGAAGATTGAATCTAAATAATATTAGGTAATGATGCAAAGGCTCTTCAAACAATATTTAGAAATGTAAAAAGGGGATATGGGTATCCAAAATAAAACTAAGGAAGGTTGCTACATATAGTAAAAGAAGACATAGAATATGTTTTTTTT